>MJUU01006460.1:79883-92139 GCA_002080025.1 Modiolus philippinarum
CGGTCGCTGATATATGCGTCTAGCCCCGTGCACGCGATGCCTTTTTCGTGGCAATACCAGGAGAGCAGAGTCGGATGCGCATTCTTCATATCGATATCGATCATATGATCTGCGCATAGAGTATGCCGGATGCGACGGCTGATATTCTGAAGCCCGATCTTTTCGCCCGTCCAATACCTCCCGAAGCCGTGGCGCTGGTAATATCGCATCGGGCATTCCCCCAGGGCATTGGTGCGGGCCAAGTAATCTTTCAAGAGCGTCAGCTGAGCATCCTTATCAACCTTCTCCCCCTTGATATATCTACTCCCCAGCTCGTAGTCTTCCGGATGCGTCACGATATGCCTCAGCTTTTCCCGGTCGATCACTTCACGCAAGGTGATGCTTCGCCCATTCTCCGATTCAAAGTGCCCAATCTTGAAGAGCACCGGATCCAGCGGCTTGGCTCCAAATTCCCGCCTCATATTGGTGAAGGCATCGGCCGGCGTGGATTCTACCAGCTTCTGCAGGCTTGCCCCCATGAACTTGAACCTATCGATGAAGCGCAGGTGCTGATAGAGCGTCTTCTCTTTTCCTTTCTTATCCTTCTATGAGCCGACCGCCACGCTCTTGGTGAATGAGATGTAGCGCTCTTCGGTGTTGGGGATGCAGTCGATCTTCCCCTCAGTGGCCCCCAGTGCCTTGATTAAGAGATGGGCATCATAGCCGGCCAGGTTATGAAAGATGACCGGGATGAATTTCGGCGCCTGATAGTTCAGATTGCACTCATTGTGAGCGGCCCCTCTGAATCTGCCCGTGAAGTGGCAATGATCCCTCACCCTATCCTCCCCAAGCTCCTGCCACTTGGTAGCTTCCGCGAAGGCGATGTTATCTTCCTCCGTCATCGCCATGGGCTTCTTGAAATCGTTCTGCTGATAGATCTCCCGGATATCTTTCGTGAGCCGATCCACGAAGATCTGACCCACGTCCTTCCCTCTCCTTCTGCATTGTGTAGATCACCGGCTCCTTGGCGAATACCGTCTCATCGAAGCACTTGATATGGTAGCAGAATCCCGATGGGACGTGCTTCTGGAGGATCTTGGTATGTGGTTTGGACGGCTCGCCCCCTTCCACCTTCTGCATGATTCTGTCTACGCCAGTCTATGCCGGTTCGGGCCTTACCTTGGTCGTGAAGCACTCGAAGTCTGCGTAGACGACGAATGGTACCTTCATCGACCGGATGTGACTTTGGAAGCTGACGTAGCTACCTTCGCTCGGCATCTCGATTTTCACTGCCTTCTTCTGCCCGCAATATTCCATGTGCTGGTCAAGCTTTTCTTGCCGAGTGAAGTGATTCAGGCATCGGCGGCAGAAGATCGCCCACCTGCGCTGTCAAGAGCCGCGAGAGATTCTTCACCCAGCAGTAGTGCAGCGTCTCATCGTTAGCTACTAGCATGAGATCCACATCCTTTGCCCCGGCATCATCCTTTTCGGATATCCTCATCGGGTAGGTTCCTCCCTCCTTCCCCATATCGAATCCGTATACTTGACCTTAATCCCCTCATTAAGCCTCTCGAACCTATCGATTGCCCGAAATGAGACCGAGAAGTCGATGCCGTCGAATCTGAGCTCGTCCGCCCACCTTTCGTACTGCTTGGCTCGAGTAGCACTCTTCTGGTCCACCTCCTCGTGATGGAGGGCCGAGAGGATCGCCCATTTGAAGCACTGCTGATCCTCATTTTTCACGTTGATTATTGCCTTCTTGGCCGCAAGCTTCTTGGGAAGTGGGATATAAAAGCTTCCCTTGAGGGGCCAAATACCCCACCCATGGCCTCCCGCTTATCCGCAACCTCGATATGGTCGGCGGCTTCTTCAATGCTCTGCTTCACCTTCTCGACCAGCTGATCTTTCTTCAGCCGGGAGATATTGGTGATCCCCCTCCGCATCGCGATCGTCTTGAGCTGCTTCCTCATGAATACTTCCCGGCGATTGAATTTTCGGTCGGTCGCTGACTCAATGAGCCGCACCAAATCCATCTTATTTTTTCTGCTCCTTCACCCCTTCCTCCTTGGCGATTTTCCTCAGTTCCCCCATGGTCTCGGCCACCCTAAATTTCCCTCCGATCGGCTAATCGGCATCGTCTCGCCGCTGGGTATGCCTCCAGCAAAGTCCATCTTTCCCCGGTTTGCCCTTGCAAAGCTGCCCCTTCTTCCTTTTCAGTGGGGTATTGCAGAATTTCTGCTTTTCGGGAGATGAAGTTGGTCTGCTATCTTCGCAGACGGAATCTTCGTAGCAATCCATGATACTCTTGGATGGCATGATTTTATTTATACCATTCAATTTTGGAAAATTTTTAAGGTGGTCTGATGATTTTTCTCGATCAACAGGCTTTTGCATAGTGTTACTAATTATAGACTTTCGACCGGTATTTATATTACATGATTCAAGTAAATCCTTTGAGAAGGTCGGAAAAATTGGCATATGGCCAAAATAATTTGCAAATTTTCCCCCGGCATACCTTCGGACCCCTGCGAAAATTATTGAAATCTAATCGGGGGCATATTCTAAGAAATCTGGCAGGTTCTTTCTCCTTTCCTTATTCTCTGGCGCGAATAATTTGCAAAAATGCTATTTTCCCCCAGAAAATCAGGGGAGATAATTCACTACGAATTACGCAAAAAAATAATCTTTTCCGACGAGGTATTTCCCCATCGGAAAAGACCCTCCACGCCCCAGATACCTTCCCTCCCAGCACTTTTCAGCATCCCCGACTCTCTCAATACCCATTTGCATCCCAGGGCCCCCGGAGTGGGGTCATGCAGAATTCCTTCTTGAAAATGGTCTTCCGGCAGAATTGTCATTTCTTAACTACTGATGTCCATAACGATAGCTGTTAGATTATATTCCAGAGAATGCCAGTCAGTCACAGTTGAATCTAAACATAATTTGTAAAACGAATGAAGTTTCGAAAGTGGCAAGGAATACAATTTTGTACGAATGTGATGAATACCTAGTGGCATTTTCATAAATGGAAGGAGACCATTAATTGAAATGTCATGTAGATGTAGGGCGGTATAATGCCTATGTCCATGACTACGTGGTCTTCGCTGGCTTCCATTAAGGATATTCATCACATTCACCGAACTGCATCCTGGGCTTGAAAGATTACCTACAATTTTTATATTATTATTGCAACCATAGGGTATTGCTGTTCCCAGCTCTTTGATCCAGTACTCCTCTCTTTGTAGACGGTAAGGTGTACTTAGGGTAGCGTCGTTTGACTTGTGTTATATTTTTTCAATAATCCTGATCTTCATATTTACGATTGAATGATCTGGCTGGTTGAAATGTGCGTAAACATGTCGGGATTTGTTATGTTTGTTCAACCTATCTTTTGTTTCACCTACATAAATCAGTCCACAAAGAGAGCACTCCAAGCCGTAAATTAAATTTCTCGAGGAACAATTCAGATCATCATAACTTCTGGTGTAATGAGTTTTGTTGGTTAAATTACTAGTAAAATTTGTGTCTGTGATTAGAATATTACAAGGTTTGCAGTTTTTCATTCGGCATGGCGCAATTATGCCTTGTGTTTAGTTTTCGGGAAAATTCAAAATATCATGTAATTTGACTGAACAAGGTTTAATCTGTGGAGCAGAATGTAATGAGCTACTTGTAGAAAGGGTATGATCTGAAAGTGACTCCTGAGAATCTGTCAAAGCTGAAACTGAACTACTCTGGACACCTAAGTTTCCCAATGAACCCGTGTCCGTATAGCTTCGGCGGTAAGGGACCTTTTTAACCCGGGAGACGTCCCAGCCGGTATAAGTTCCTTTAGTTTCTCTATTCTTATGGCTAAAGTGATACTTAGCTACTGAGCGGATGATATCCTCGGGGACGAACCGTCCACCAGCAGAGATATCGGCCCAGTGGTACAAAACAACGGCAGTTGAATACCGAAGGAACAAAGCACAAGATTACACAAATCAAAGTCCAGAGACAAGACAAAAGCAAGAACACCAAAAGACTAGTCCATTTGATGACTATAAAAATAGGGAAAAAAATTAATTAAAAATTTTGTCATTAATATACCTTATTTTAAATAAGATCTATTTAAAGGGCTAATTCATACATACATGTATTAGGAGTGAATTTTACGTGTAGATTTCTCTCCAAATAAAAAAAGTTGTCCATTTCACTTAAGGGTAAAATGGTGTCTGTTTTCTGTGTTTCCATATTGGGAGTAACAAAATCTATTTCAACAGCTTTGTGCTTTGTGTTTATAAGCAATATGTCAGGTGACCAATTGTTGCATGTATGTAAAACTTTATTTACCAAATTTGGAAGTCTTGTGTATATCTTCTGTACTTTACCTGTTCAGGTAAAAATCAATACCATGATGAAAAAAAATATCAGAATGTCACAATGTATTGTACACTAAAGAGGATATTAAAGTACATGTAAACTTTTAAATACATGTACCTTAGTCAAATCACATGAAGCAACAGAATCATGACAATTTGTTTATGCATATTTTATTATAAAAATAAATAAAAACATTAAGATAAATGTAAAAAGGAAAATCTTATAAAATACCTGTTAATATATATTTCAAGAAAAAATATATTTGTATAATTGTTATTAAATTAAATTATAAATTGTACTCCAAATTTCTTCTCAGTAAACATTATTTGATAAAAACAAAGTAGCATTGCCAAATTTAGATTCCAATTGACCAATGGCTTTTGTTTGTTATGAAAACAACAATCAAATGTTGAGTATGTTTATCTTTACATGCAAATAGGTCTATATTTAAATTTTTCACACATGAATATAAGTGCCACGTGAAAGAATTTGTATAACAATAGCCAGTTAGGGTCAGGTCGGGCTGTTTAGTTCTATGGCACACTCCCATATTTGTGGTCTTGAAAAAATACTAATGCAAGTAATGGACAAAATTTTTAATTTTTGAGTGGAAATAACATAAATATGTTTTTCAGTTATGTATTGACTATTTAATAAAGAAAAGTCTCACTGAACATGTCTATAGTTTATCTTTGATTTTTAATTAATTTTTCCCCTATTTTTGTATCCACCAAATGGACTATACACGCAAATACAGACGAGAACGCCGGTCCCTAATATTATTGTAAGTTTATGATAGGAAATGTCAGTTGTAATGAATTGTACTGTAAGTAATATGTTATTCAGATTGTCACAGTAAAATCAGCATGTATGTCCTGATTGTTGCATCGCTTCATACAATGTTTTTCACCTTGTTGTTTTAAAGAACAAAGAAAAAACACATATTTTACTGCGTCGACTATCTTTTTTAAAGATAGTACTTGTTACTAAATTAAGCTCCGCCCTGTTTACCTTGTAAGTTTTATTGATTAACACACGTAGATTAACACCAGGTATATTTTGTAGGTCAAAGTACAATCTTTTATGTCATAAAATGAATTAAAAAAGCATTTTCTCCTCCCCTTCCCCCATTTTATAAGATTTTGTCTATTGATAAGAATGAATTAACTATTACCTGCACTGTTTTATAACTTTATAAATCCTGCCTTTAATTTCATCGTCAGTTATCCGTGGTATTGTATCCATAATTTACCTCCAGATTTTCTCTCATTGACAGTCTTACATTTAACATTTCCTCGTGCAAAATATTCGCAAAATAATATAATTGTAAGTTTTTGTTGTTTTTATCACATTTTAAACTACATTTTCCCACCGAAAAAATCACTTTACGGCTTATGGTTATGGGACATTCGGTATGCATCGGATTTGTGAAACTTGGAATACCTCGATTTTCTTATATTGATTTCAACTTTTTAAAATAAAAGATTACATAACGTGTATAACCCATACAAATGTACATGACAACACAGAAGAGAAAAAGGCTAATGCTCATGTAAAAACCAAGAACACAAATACATATAAAGGAACAATTACAGAATATGATAAAGGAAATACAGAAGTTCTTATTTTAAATTAAAACTTAGCTCACATCCATTAAAAATTGAAACTGGCCGTTTTTATAGACCATTCGGTTATGAACTACATGTAATAAAGTAGCAGACGAGTCACACTTTTTAATAAGCTGTCAAAAATATGCAGATAAACGATCCACCATTTTACAAAATGCTAACGATAAAAACTTTAGTAACTTAAATGAAGTTGATAAATATATTTTACTTATGAGCAGTAATAATGTAAAACTTATAAATACTGTAGCTAAAGAATATTTCATTAATGAATCTTCGTCAACATTGTTTACTGAGTCTTTATTTTTTCAACATTGTCAAGCCCATTGTATAATTATGTGGATATTGTTATTGTCGATACTATCTCCAAAGTACGATATAACTGTTACCAGAAGTCCATTATTAGTAGAAGTCTGCAACTCGTTCAATATGTATTGTGACGGCGTTGTCCCCAGAATAGACCGTTATCAGTAAAATCGTCTACGGGGGGGTTCATCTCAATCTCGTTCGTATAGTATGGAACGATGGGTAAAAATGTTATCATGAAAATTATGGAGGGGAATTTCCGCCACCAGAGAAATTCCATGCTGTAAATTTTCATCTTCTTTTTTTATTGTTTTCACTTTCCTTATCCATAGTTCTGCATTTTCTTTATTTCATATTACAGATTCTAAAACATCAATTTATTATATTTTATATTCTTTATTCAATGTTCCTATTTTATCCATACTTCTGCAGTTTTTATATTTCATATTATTGGTTCTTTGAAATTGTATGTTCTTTGTTTAAATGTTCCTATTTCTATGCTTTGTTCGTTAAATTCTAAAATCTTCTTTCACGCCATTATATCTCCGTGTTCTAATTTCTAAAAATTTCATGTTTTATAACTTGAAAGAGAAATGTTCAAAGTAAGTATTCATTGTGCACCATTTTTTTTTTTTTTTTATTTAACTTTTTTCTTTATATTTTCGTGCAATTTTTGTTTTAATGTGCTAAAAATAAACATGGCTGAAAAAACGCGTATGATTGAATTATGACAACATTCTGTGACAGCTTTTATTTCAAAGACAATTTTTAATATGATGCAACAAAATGACATTTTAAGACGGTGAAATAAAAAAGCCTTTCCATTTAAGTGAGTTTTAAGCATGGGAAACTTAAAGAGGATTGTTAATGATCACGGGGCCTAATCTGCTCGAAAAATAATTTAGGTGATTCCCGAGATAAGTAATTTAATTGTGGGTGATGACCAAAAATATGTAAACAAACCCGCTTCAGAATTGACAAGGTGAGAATGTTTCAACTATATTAGTGTTCATATGGCATTGTTTACAAAGTGATTATGCCTATTCTACGGCAAATGTAACAGCGATTTTCCCTGTATAAGTTTTATTTCAAAATTGTTTGTAATATTTGTGTGAAACGTGCACAAAAGTGCAGATCAAAAGCAAATATTTGAGCAGTCAGTCTCGTTTGTGAAATAAAAACCTTATTTCAGTGTCTTATGAAAGCTTCTTCGCTTTATTTTAGAAGCTCTAAATGATGTTTTAGAGCTGCAACCATAAAAACAGGTTTTGATTTGGTATATAAGCAAATATTACAAAATATGCAGATTTTTTTGGGTGATCGCCAGGAGTAAGTCAGTTTCTGATGGTGAATACCAAATCTCAAGAAAATCAAATTAATCATTTTTAAAGTAAAGAAGCGAAAAAAGCAAAAGAAAAGCACTGGGACGGTTAAAAAAATAATAAATGAAGGTGCACAACAAAATGCTTCAAAAAGTAAGCATTATCTTATCGATTGAAAAAGCTTTTGGAGTCTAATCTTGTCGGTGCCAGGATTTCTCCGGGTTTACTAGATTGAAACATTGCAACATCAATTACATCATATGACAGCCATCAAACATTTGGAGTTACGATATTCATAGGCATAGAAACAAAAATTATCTAGAAATGTTTACAAGGAAAGTTAAGCATCGGCAAATCCTAAATTGCTTGGCTGATCATTTCTACATGATTTATGGAAGGATTCAGAGTTCTTGTTCGAGGCAAAACATCTAAAGGATTGTACATGCCACCAATTTTTAGGTATCAAGTGTAAAGGTCATTACAGAATAACTCACAAAAAACATTCATAGAACTCGTCGAATCTTTCACAACCATATGAAACAAAATTACTTCCTTTTGATTTCGATACGGATGCCACGCGTAGAGCAGAACATGATTAAATTCCCGATAACCTAATAATACAGCTTTGTGGAGTTCACACTGTAAGTGCTTTATTTTAGTTATGGTCCCGTTCATTTTTTTTTCTGTCTTTGCAATGTTCTCTCCATTTGTGTGACCTCTAAATTGCCATTTTTTTTTGTTGATTATTTAAGAACGTCCGTATGCATCCTTCTTCTTAGTTATTCCTTTGCCGATATATTATAAATGTTGACTTTAAAAATTCAAAAGTTCAATACAATGGTGAAGGCTCCAGGTCTCTATGACATGCTGAATAGGAGAACTGAGCATTGACGGAACTGAAAATCTTAAATGGTCAACAACTCAAAAATATCAACTGCACAGTTGCAGTCAAAATTTCTGCCATGGACTAACAAACATATTGCGCCTGCACTTCATTATGATTTTTTTTAACTGTTCCCAAGTTTCCGCTAACAGAAAAATATAGCTCCCTTACTTAAAATAGAAAGGTACACGGCCCTGACTTTCAATGTCTCACATCGATATTAATTTTTATGAATTGAATAACGCAGAAATACTGCCTAGTATAAGATGTCTGATACATAAAGTTATACGCAAAAGAATGGCGCGACCTCGTGTGTGTATCCATGTCAGAGGGCGTGTTCAATCAATATGGAGGAAACGATGTGGTAGGGCTATTAATCTGAAGGAGGAAGAGCTATATAACACCTCTGTTTATGAGATTGAAGCTGACATGATCATGATGGTGTGAATTATTGTCCTCTGATCATTAGAGAAACAAATTCTCAAAATTGTATCTAGTGAGACACAACATTTTCTATTTAGTAAAAGTTTCGCGTTTTAAGATAACAAAATTTATCTATCTCAAGTTGAAAAAGTGTTATCTTGCCCGATGCTATTGTGAAATCTATAGCCCTTTAAAAAAGTGTTGTTATGTTTTCCTGGATTTGAACTCTTCCATCAAATACTATAAACACTCTTCGCTTCCGGTTATCACTCATACGGTTGGCTAACAATACACAACAGAAACCCTAAACATTTTAATTCTAACAAAATTAGTGTAGTGTCACAGTAAACAATGACATAGTAATCTAAATACGAACAGTGTTATGAACTGCGTTCAGGATGAACAACACTTGCCGTGTTAGGTTGATAACCGGAACTGTTTCATTGTATCTAAATCCCTAAACCAAATAGCGGACCAAATGATAAAGGCCTATATCAAACAAAAAAAAGAAATGATATGTCTTGTAGTTTTCACAGCGAACCAAAAAGAATGAAAATATTAAAGCGAAAGACCTTCCAGAATATTAGTATCCAGAAGAATTGCAATTATTTATTTATTTCTGTAACAACGGCAGTAGAATACCAAAGGAAAAAAAGGAGTAGTATTTACAAAAATCGAAGTCCATATGTAATAGACGGGTTTTAGGCTCATTCCATCTATAGCACAACAAGTCTAGGGTTCTGATGTTTTACCAGTTTATTAAATAGATCTGGAAAACAACAATACATTCATAAGTCAAAATAATAACAATTCTTATAAATGTATTACATTAAAAATATCACATCAATCATTATTAATATCACATTACTATTTCATATCCAAAGTTCATATTGTATACGTGGTTAATACTTATGATTGAACCGGAGTACGGTATCATTTATCATGTTTAAAATATGTGTAAACAGACATTGTGGAACGGACAATTGATTCGTTACAATATGTGTATATAAAAATGTTTTTCCTCTATTCGGTATAATTCGCTTTTCACACAGTGCAAATAAATGTTCTGTATTAAACCAAATTGTCACATGTACTCTTTACTATATGACTAATACTTTTTACAACATTCTAATAGTTGAAATATTGCTATAAAACAAACTAGAAATTAACTTGAAAGTATAAACGAAAAAGTACTTTCAAGGGAGATAATTAGAGTTTCTAAATAACATAGGTTGTATAAAATATCATGTAAACCTACCACTTGTGGAGTGAAATATACACTGGTAACAGGTTAAGTATGGCAACAGCAATTACATCTTCAAATTCAGTAGTAAGCTAGATATACCATTCTGTAAATCAAAATGTATAAATATAATACTAAACTCAAAAAGCTAGTCCAGTATTTTACAAATATCTATATACAATAAAATATAACAATTGATTTGTACGATGTAAATCTAGAACCTGCACATTTACGTTACATTCTAAACATTTTGTAACGTTAAAAGAGTTACAATCTAGACAAAACTACGGCTCATTTTGTCTTCATAATTACTTTTCTAAAACCCATAAAATAATGGACGATAACAGACAGAAACGTATAAAAATATCGTCTGCTCGTATATTGAAAACATACAGGTAAAATATATCAAATTGACTATTTTGGCAATTATAACTTTATAATCAGCCTTTAAAATATTGGCTTGGATTCATCATGTATTTTACTCCTACATCATTCATACTCACGGTGCGGAATGGTAACGGACTTTTGGGGCTTTTTTCTGTGTTGCCTGACTAATCGGGTTCAGAAGCGGACTAATCGGGCTACGAAAACCATACCTGTTGTCAAAACATGTACACAAAAGAAGAAAAGATGTCTTAAGTATCATAAGAACTATACTCACGGAATATCGGAATGTTTATTTTCTTTGTTTATCCATTTATAAACATTCCGTACCGTCCAGTTTCTTCAGAATTTTCGACACCAATGCACAGATGGAAAGAGCAAGTTGTAAATCGCAACTTATTTGTCCAAATACAGTAACATTTCCTTTATTCGTAGCATCTACTACCTGGCACAGTGTGAAGTACGAAATAAACAATGTCAGCAGCATATTTTTAACTTTATAAACGTATTAGTCTGTCAGAAAACGTGGTTTTATTGTAAACCATAGGCAACGGACTTTATGTGTTTACGGGATATTATGAAATTTTCTGGCACCGGACTAATTTGGCACCACTGAAAAAGGACTAATCGTGCATTATTTTGTATATTTTATAATGAAGAGCAAGAAACCCAATGAATAAATGGACCGAAAAGAAAAAAAAAAGTCCATAATATTATTACGTCTGCAAGATATTCACACGTATTTTATGTGTCATTCACGTCTAATGTCGCCACTTGATCTGCTTATACTGCATTTTTTTTCTGTTCTATATACTACCATAGTATGCTTTTTCTATGATTAACGTCTTTAGTACTTAAATATGGAAAAATAAACCAAGGTTGCACGACAGATATAATGAACATGCAGTCAGTATATATGTACCAGACATTTAACACAAAACTAAAGTGTCCTTCCCGATGACCCTGTACGGACACCGGAGCTTGAAATAAAAGTGATTTCATTGCACATTTATACGGGTTTACTCAGTTTACACATTTCCCCGACATCTTGTGTCGATGACACTGCTACTGTACAGAGTCGTCAAGAGCATCAGTATCCCAGTCGACCAGTACTTCCGTGTGTGCCCGAAAACTTTTACAAAGTTAATATCTAAATTTGAAAAAAATACAGTCACAATGTAATAAAAAGTATCTTTCTACAAGTTCAACGCTCTTTCGTAGGGATTAGTTTAGTTTGAAGATAAAGTTAATTAGATATAACACGAAGGCTCTTCTATCTCAGCTATTTGGCACTTTTTCTTCCAAATATCTGTGCACTGAAGAGACTAATAGGTTGTAAAAATACTTATCTGCGGAAGTCAGATCACTTGCATTTTGGTAGCTTGTTGCTTAATAGGTTGACACTATCTCATATCAAGAAAATGGTTTCCGATTTTGTTCGAATCTTCTTCTTGGTTTACAAAAACTTGGATAATCATACAAAGTATGTTTTTTTTCTGCTGTTGTGCTAATTGACTTTAGAAAAGAAAAGGCCTCATGGCGACTTCAAGATGAAGAACAACAATAAAAGCGTTGTTCCATTGCTTATTTACCATGTATTTGTAGAGACTTTGTCTCATTTGCATTTACTCCATATCCCTTCATTGATAATGTTACAAGGCTGAGTGCCGAAATTATTTTGCCCATCAGCCTGCAGCACAAAGCTTTAAATTTCTTTAACGTGAATTGA
>MJUU01006461.1:16973-28513 GCA_002080025.1 Modiolus philippinarum
CAATGTTTAACTTATTTCAATATCCGTTCCAGTCCTGTGACTAATATATACAAACGCGGAGGAGTCTGACCCCTCTGAAAAGATTCCATTACACTTTATTCAGAATTACGCGAACAAATCTTATACCTCCGCATTTTTCAATTGAAATACGTTGACAGCTTTGGTCGACCTGATATTCTTCCGTGATTCAGTAATATTTAGTAGAAAAATATTACAAGATGCCACAAACAAGCAGAAATTGGCGTACGCGTAGGATGCAAGACTTTCCCTAATACAAGCTATGTCTGAAAACAAACTAAAAGATCTAGTTGGATTTTACAGTCATACAGAATATTTAAATATTTGAGCTATCCCATAGCCAATATTTACCGGCAGAGCCAACCTTCAAAAAAGTCGGTCCCATTGGGGTTCCGGAAAAAAGGGGAGTTCCAGTCGATTTTTTTGCCATTTTTTATCAATTTTTGCCTAAATTCTACACGCAATTCAGTGGGGGGAAATCCAGATTTAAAAAACTTTTGCAACTGCATGTCATATCAACAATATACAAGCACCTGAATCGCACCAAGGTAGGATTTTCCCAATATGACATACATATGAAACTCGCATTCAACACAGATCCAGAATAAAAGGGGGCGTTGCTATTGAGTTCAAGATGAAGAGATTTTGTCAAATTTCTGCAAGAAATGAATAAAACTTTCAAGAAACAAAAGAGGGGATTTACCCTCAACACCATGAATCAGCCTAAATCTCGATTGATTTTCTTTCTAGCAACATTTTTACCACTATTCTTCCATTTGCATGGATTATTTTATACGGTAGTACTGCACGTGCTTTTGTTTTACTATTGGTAGTAAAACGTAAATTCCATTTCCTTATTTGGTCATTGTCATGGTCAGAAAACACGATTGGTTGTATGCATTATTTGCTACCAATGAAAATGATTGTAACAACTTCGAAAGAGTTTTGTTGAGCACGTGAATACTTTGTTTACCTATTTGTGTCGAACGTGTCAGCGCTAAACTTGGTCGCAGTTCATTGTATAGGGAAACGAGAAAGAATAAAGGGAGGTTTGGGTGCCCATAAGCCGGTTTAACCCTACCGTTAGTTCTTGCTAGTGCTAGTTGTCTGCGTTTGTCTTTTGTCTTTTTAATTTTTTTGTGCGAATCCCTGGTGAATTGTGGCATGTGATTGTAGTTTTCGGCCTTTGTTGGTGTTTCCTGTTATTTTTGCTATATTAATGGTAATATTAAGCAAATGGAACTACACTTTCATTGTTGTTTCTTCTTTTGAAGTCACCATGAGGCCTTAAACACAGAGCAAACACTCTTACCTCATAGAAAGTTCAAGATGGCCCCGAGCACAGGTTTGAGCTGAAATCCATTGCTAAATGTTGAACAATGCTACATCCATGTATCCTTTTTGTGACTGCATATTTTCAAAACTGGGTCATTTGTATTCAGTAAATTCCCCTCATACATACAATTAAATTATTTTCTTGGTTTGTAGAGAAGTAATTGCTTTTGAATTTGTTGTCAATAATTTTTTTTATTAATTAACGGACTTTATTCGATAACTGCCTGATAAAGACCAAACTATATTGACAAAAAAGGTCTCGCCCCTACATCTTACCTAGGGAAAACCCTGTTCTTACCTATTATCGTTTCACCGACGACATGGCCAAGTGATAAATTATAAAATATCGAAGTTAGTGTAAAATTTGGTTTCTTCATATGCGTATTTCGACAACTTATGTCTCTTCAGTACAGATCAGATCAAAACATTTGGAAATTCATAAATCGAAATATGTATAAAAGCTGAAAGAGAACTAATCACAATGAGAATCTAAAAAGGAAAACCAAAATCAGCTAATTACATAGCTATGCAAGAGGAAGGTACTCCTTAGTTTTCAACAAAATTTTAATAAACTTAGACAAGTTTTCAAATAAAATCAGTTTTCAGGCCAGCACCGAAGTACTGATAAGTAATTATCATTTTTGTTTCATCTTCTATTTAAAATACAAAAATATCAGAGTTGCAAAAATGAACAGTAAATTTAGTTATGCAGTACACGTGTTTCAAGGAGTAACCCTCATCAGCAGCATTAAAATCAAATAATATGGAAAGCCATAATCGAAAAATTGTAAACAAATACGTACTCATTACTAAAAAATGTCGAAATAGGAAGCCAAATCCAGTACTAAGGACATCCACCGAGTGCCATACACGGAATGAAGCCGTAGTATTTTTAAGGGGTTAGAATTTTGATAAAACGGTAAATTGCTTTAAATCGCTAGGTAAATTTTCGTGCCAGATAAGTCTGACTATTGGACTGGTGAACCTCTGGTCCACCAGCAGTGATGATAATGAAGAAATAAAAGGTGTAGGAATAGAAAATAAAAGGATAGCTTTGGAAACACAACAAACAGGTCGAATAAAAGCTGCACTTGTAGACGAAATAGAACTGGAGCTTGCACAAACCATAGAATAGAACAGATGCACAGGAACTACCCTTGTTCACGAAACTCTAAACAAAGATGTGGATATTTATCGAACCCAATTGTGTCGTAACGAAGGCTGTAAAGTTAGATGATAAATCCTTACTTAGACAGCATAATTTGTCTGACCTATGGGAAAGCCAACCTATTGGGACCTGTAGCTGTAGCCGATGAGAGGAACGAATAGGCAACTGGCAAGGAAAACAAAATATAAAGTAATATTGAAAGCCTGAAGTAAAAAGGCATCTAAGGTCCAGTTCAATAATTGTGAATAGGTACTACTTAGTCAAGGAAGTGGAGCGATAGAGATATTTTTCAGAACCAAGAACGGGATAAAAGAAACCTGGAGATGTTCAACGCCCTCAACGCTTATGTAGAAGAAACAATAAACTGTAAGACATAAAGGGAATTGCCAAAATGTATGCCTCCAAAAGAATTTTAAATCTGAATAGGAACGGTTGAGTTGACACCTGCAAAAGAAGTTTCTGCCTCAAATAAGCTCGGGCCTTCTTGAACTTACTATGTCGAATATCTTTTAAAACAAAGACAGTAGAATACCGAAGAACAAGGGAAGCGAAGACCACAAACATCAAAGTCCAAAGACATGGCGAAAACGGCAACAACGGCAAACAGAATGAAACAAAGGCAAAACAAGATCGTGAGACATCCACAAATGCACGGAAATAAAAAGACGACATTAACAACATAGGCACTCATAGTATGAACTCCCATTGTCACAGATGATTTATTCATATTTTTGTACTCGATCATATTTTGATCATATTTATTATTTCATATATTCATATTCATTCATTGATTTCATCTGACATGACCTGACATGACCTGCGATGACCTGAAAGTTTATATAACTATACGTACTAACATTAATACGCACGGGTAATTTTGCATGCTTTCAACCGCGAAAAGTTGTAATTCTTAGGCTACTAACTTTACACTGTTACTCTTGGTTCATCTGTCGATGCTGAAAGTCGTTATTCAAGTTACGGCTGTTGTATTTTCAGGTATTTATGTTATACATTTATGTTTAGACTTTTGTCAATTTGGATAAAGTATTTTAGTCGTTGGTATATTTGGTATATGTTTTCCGGCTGGTCATATTTTTCATATTGTGTAAAATACGTCGTCATAGAAAATTGTATTTGCAGGTATTTGATTAATTTGGCCTGTTAATTATAAGTGCTATGTTGTATTTTCAGAATAAAACATGTTAAACACCTATATGTATTACTAGCAGCCATATATATATAGCCAAGAGGGTCTATTTTAACTGCGACAAAATGGAGGTTCTACCGAGATCTGTAGGTGTTGTTGAAGTTTATGATGTTATTCCAGTCGAGTCTTCCTAGCTATGGTGAAATGTGTTTCAGTGACGTTCCTGTTGAGTCGAGTGAAGCTGTTGTATCCACAGTTTAGGAGTTTCAGTTTGTTCTTTATATCCGACTGTGAATATGAAATTTAATGCATCGACACAGAAGGTGAATGAAATTTATTTTTCATCGTTTGCGCAACCAGAAATACCAGAGTCACATTGTATATAATGTATATAAATATATATTGAATTGAATATTGTTCAAAGATGCACATGCGAGTGTTTTCTTAATGTCTATGCGACGTTAAGTTATGAAACAACATGCGAAAACACTGCTGTGTATTGAATTAATATACCGACGTATCCAGTTTATATTGATTTATTCGTATCAGTTAATTTTATGCACGAAGGATTTCCGTTTCACACACACGTAAACGAGTAGACCGAAGTAGTTTCCAGACAATTGATTTTGTGTTAAAAAAAAAAACAACAACAAACGTTTATAAATTTTATATATGTTTATTGATTATAAAAACTTTAATGTTTTTGATATTCACATTGCATATTTTGATTGGTCAACTATTTTTGATTGTTTGTATGATCAGGTCTGATTAGAAAGCTTTTATTTGTCAGAGTTGAATTAATTAGTGTTCGATAGGTTGTCTGTTCGCTTGGAGGATATACTGTCTGCACTCTGCACTTGCTTACGGATCATTGACTGACAATAAACGTTCTTCCAAAAGTCCAATTCCGGAATGTTCCGGGTATTAGAATGGCGGGTCAAAGAGGTCAAACGGGGTAAAAATGGCGTCCCGCTGTATGAGGGCAAAGGGAATGAATTCTTCTATCAACATATGAAAGGTGTTTATGATTTGAAAAAAAGCCGAACATGTCATAAATCAACATTTTATCCCAGGCGGGTCATTTCCAACCAATTTATTTTAGGTCAAGAAAATAAATAGGAGAATTCCTAATTTACGCTCAACTGACGTCAGGTACCAGTTTCCAGTAGATTCGGGGTAAGATGTCGACAATTACCCAAAAATTTGAAAGTGGAATATCGTCTATTGACATCATTCATCATTGGAAGGTCATCATTTATCATTCATTTATCATTAACACATTATCATTCATACATTACCATTTTACATTTTTTTTGTTTGTTTTTGTTTTGAGTTAAAAAAAAATGGCGGCTAATACGTCTGAAATTGAAACTGAAGGGGTATTGAAACCCGAAGATATTGAGAAAATGGTTGATATTTTAAAAAAAACACTCAGATTATCAAATTTTGACGGAAAGGCAATACAAAGAGTTGGTGAATAACTCTGCCAATCCTATTTCACATAGCACGCCTAAATCTGATAAGAATCTTGATAAGGCGCCATCTCGACCCCCTCCTCCTATTCCCAATAGAAATTCGTCTACCCAGTTTATTGCAGATCGTTTTGGAGCTAGACCAAAAGTTAGTTTTGTTGCTCATGATTCTTTCAGAAATGATTCGCTCCATCCTGGGAATAATCAGGTTTACTCTAGACCTAGAATTCCCACTTTCTCAGGTGAGGAGAAAAGTGAAGTCTCATTTGATGTTTGGCGTTATGAGGTGAACTGTTTGATTAGATAAGGAAATTATTCGGAAGCTGTTGTTTTACAGTCAATTCGTGGTTCTTTGAAAGGTAATGCTCGAAGCCTTTTATTGTCGCTACACCCTTCAGCTAATAAATTGTTGAGAAGTTAGAAGGGGTATACGGTAATGAATTTAGCAATGAAATTTTGTTACAACAGTTTTATATGGAACAACGGCAGTAGAATACCGAAGGAACAAAGGGGTGATATTCACAAAAATCGAAGTCCAAAGACAGGGCAAAAACGAGAACACAGAAAAATTAGGAATGTCAAAAGCCTGGTCAGTCTGTTGCTGACTATGGTTTAAAATTGGAGGGCAAATTACAGCTGGCAGTTGATAAAGGTGCTGTCGGAAATAAGGAAAAGAATGAGATGTTGAGGTCAAAATTTTGGTCAGGTCTTGGGGACCCTTTATTGAAAAATGCAAGTCGTTACAAGTATGATACAATTCATGACTTTGATTCTTTACTGAAAGAAATACGTGCTATTGAACTCGAATTATCGAATTCTAGCGCAACTCAGGCTAAGACAGAAAGTGTACAACACCAGTCTGTCCTAGCCGGAGATGAAACAAAGAAACTCGATACTATACTGAAACAGATTGAGTCTCTGAACAAGAAAATGAGCTCTTATGAGAAAGAGTTAGAAAAAATTAAGATAAATAAATCTGAGAAGTCAAATCAGAATAGTGGTAGTAAAGGTGTTAATTATAATGGTCAGCAGGGAACAAGATCATCTTTCGGCAGAAGCGGTTATAGAAGTTCCCGAGGCGTAAGCCGGGGTAATTATAGGGGACACAATTTAAGAAATAATTCTGGGTCTGATTTAAAAGAGGAACGGTCTCCATGAGGGAGCAGATTGGGGATCCGGATGAAACAGTTGAGAAAATTTTCCTTTAAAAATGGTAAATCTGAACATGTAGAACAAAAGAAAGGCAAGGAATCTCTGATATCAAGGATGGTAGGTCCAGTTTATGAGAGTTTTGTGTATGTAAATGGTTTGAAATTAAGATCATTAATTGATAGCGGGTCTATGATTTCTACCATATCGGAGGCTGTTATTCAAAAATTAAATCCCGTCCCAGATATCAAAACTCTTGAAGAATTTTCATTGTCTATTAATGTGGCAGGTGGTTCATCGTTACCATATTTGGGTTACGTTGAAGTAGATATTAGTGTAGATTTTTTTGCTAATAGTATACGAGTGCCTTTCCTGGTTGTTGCCCAGACGGAGTACAACAAAAAGGTACCAGTTGTATTATTAGACCATATAAAATATATACTGATGAGGTTGGTACTTCCATCTGAGTGGAAGTTGGCTTTTACATCTTTAACCAATAGTCAGGTAGGTATAGTCAAGTCAGTAAATAGGAAGCCAGTGAAGGTTAAACCGATGTCAAGTATAACTGTTACCGGTGTTTGTCGAAATCAATCGGCTAGTGAATTAACTGCAGTTACGGAAAACTGTGACGGTTAATTGTCGGGTAAGTTAGTTGTTTGTCCACGAGTCGTTGATATAAAAAGGTCTAGATGTAGAATCCCTGTACGTATTTTTAATATGACGGCGAAAGTCGTTCATATTAAGCCGAAGTCTGTCGTATGTAGTTTAAGCGAGGCGAAGGTTTTACGACACTTGGAAGATGAAAATATGGTTTCAGGGGAGAAAGAGGAGATTAAAGATTTATCCGACGAAGAACTATGTAAGTTAGGCATTGATATTAAACCTACTTTATCAAGTCAGACACGTGAAAGTTTAGTACGGTTATTGAGTAAATGGCGAAAAATATTCTCTACAGGTCCTACAGATATAGGTTATACCGATCTTGTTGAACATGAGATTCCGCTTACGGATGATACTCCCTTTAAAGAACCCTATCGCCGCATTCCTCCGTCCATGTATAACGAAGTAAAAGAACATTTGAAGGAAATGATGGAAATTGGTTGCATCCGTGAATCTAAAAGTCCTTTCTCCTCAAATATCGTACTAGCACGTAAAAAGGACGGTACGGTTCGATTTTGTATCGATTTCAGGAAGCTTAATTCGAGATCTGTTAAAGATTCGTTTTGTCCGCCCCGTGTCGACGATACAATCGATTGTTTAGCAGGGTCCAAGTTTTATTCAAAATTGGACCTGAGGTCGGCCTACTGGCAGTGCTCTTTGAAGGAATCGGACAATCATAAGACTGCATTTAATTTAGGTCCGTTAGGGTTTTACGAGTTCAAGTGTATGGGCGAGGCTCACTTACGAGATTGTTTGATATATCTCGATGATATTATTATTTTCTCTAAAACCATTGACGAGCATTTTGATAAGCTGGACTCAATTTTTAAGCGGCTGAGCGAGAATGGTCTAAAATTGAAGGGGAACAAATGCGAGTTTCTGAAAGAAGAAGTTAGGTACTTAGGATTTATCGTGTCCGCACAGGGTATCAAGACCGATCCGGAAAAAATTTCAGCCGTGTAAAATTGGCCCGAAATCACGAATATTAAAGAGTTGCGTAAATTTCTTGGTTTTACGTCATACTATAGAAAGTTCGTAAAAGACTACGCAAAAATAGTCAAACCGTTGAACGATTTGTTGATAAGACACCCTACAGACAAAATGGTAAAAACTAAAAAGAAAGTAAAGCCTTCACCTTGGATCTGGGGCCATCTTCAACAGAGGGCTATGGATACTATCATTGAGCGTTTGACCAATCCTCCAGTCCTGGCGTATGCTGATTTCTCTTTACCTTTCATAATTAACATTGACGTTAGTGGTGATGGCCTTGGTGCCGTTCTATATCAATGTCAAGAAAACAAGGAAAAGGTTATAGCATACGCTAGTCGTAGTCTGAGAGGCTCTGAAAAACTCTACCCGGCGCATAAAAGAGAATTTTTAGCTCTAAAATGGTCCGTGACGGACAAATTCCATGAGTACCTATATGGCAACAATTTTGAGGTAAGAACAGACAATAATCCCCTGACCTATGTATTGGGAAAGGCTAAATTGGACGCAACAGGACATAGGTTGGTAGCATCTCTTGCTAATTATGACTTTAAATTGGTTTATAGAGCTGGTAAATCCAATGCTGATGCCGATATATTATCAAGAGTGAGACCAGAAGTACGGGAAGTTTTCAACGATGTAGTTAAAGCTGTTTGTTCAGCTACGATAGTACCAGGTCACGATAACCCTGTAGTTGAGTGTATCTCACTTTCAACTGATGTATTATCTTTTGGTCATATACAAGATGTACCCGGCTTACCAGATTTTGGAGAGTTCAGTAATTTAGACTGGGGTAAAGAGCAAAGGTCTGATAAATCAATTGCTAGAATTTTAGAGTTGCTGGCGTCTGGACATAAATTGACTAAGCGGCAAGTAGGTAAGGAGTCAGACGAAGTCCGAAGATTGCACAGAGGATGGGATAGGTTTATACTTAGGGATGGTGTACTGTATAGAAAAACTAATTTATGCAACGAAACCATATTGCAGCTTGTTCTACCGTCTGTATATGTTGAGCCTGTTCTGAAGGGTCTACACGATGACGTTGGTCATCAGGGTCGTGAGAGAACATTGTCACTAGTTAAGTCACGGTATTTCTGGCCGGGTTTAGATAAAGATGTGGACAAAAAGGTTAGTACTTGTCGAAATTGCATATTACGCAAAACAAGGCCCAAGGTTGCAGCTGAGCTGGTTAATATTTGTACTACCCAGCCCTTAGAACTGGTCTGTGTCGATTTCCTAACTTTAGAGCAATTTTAAGGTGGGTATGAAAATATTCTTGTGATTACCGATCATTTTACAAGGTACGCACAAGCTATACCCACAAAAAATCAATCGGCACAGACTACTGCAAAATGTTTATGGGAACATTTCATACAGCACTATTCTTTCCCTGCGAGGATTCATAGCGACCAGGGTCGGAATTTTGAATCTAAGCTGATATCTGAATTGTGCAAACTTGCCGGTGTAAAGAAGTCAAGAACTACACCCTATCACCCGCAAGGGAACGGACAGTGCGAAAGATTTAACCAAACATTATTGAATATGCTAGGGACATTAGACGATGAGAAAAAGTCTAGTTGGAAGAACTTTGTGGCACCACTAGTCCATTCATATAATGCTACACGCCATGATAGTACAGGTTACAGCCCTCATTTTCTTATGTTTGGCTGGCATCCCCGTCTAGCCATAGATGCGTTCTTGGGTCATCAGCCAAATTTGACAATGAGCAAAGATAGGTCAGTTTACATATCAAATTTGGAAAAACGATTAAGCTTTGCTTACAAAACAGCAGCAAAGTCAGCAGCAAAAGCTAGCAGACGTCATAAAAATAGGTACGATCTAAAATTTCGTCAGTCCGTTCTACTTCCTGGTGATCGGGTGCTAGTAAAGAACGTTGGTTTAAGAGGAAGGCATAAAATACAAAATAGATGGAGTAAAGAGCCATTTATTGTTGTATCCCAGCCCGATCCTGAAGTCCCAGTATTTGATCTGAAATCGGAATTTGGTCGCTCTAAAAAAAACTGTCCATAGGAACATGATATTGCCTATTACATCAGTTCCTATCGACAATTTCCGATTCGAATCGGATATCAAACCACAAAAACGTCCTGTATTCAAGTCAAAACCTAGTGTTGAAAAGCCAAGTTTTGATCTTGTGGAATAAAAAGACGAAGATTCAAATGACATAAATACTGACAACTATGAAACAGAGAGTCAGTCTGATTCAGGAGACGAGTTGGTACCTGCTATGGATGTAAGAGGCAAATATCAAAACCTTGGTCCTTTGAATCCATTAGCTGAGGTATTTAAGCCGGGTACTAGCAATGGCACGTCTGGTTCGGGAGGTATTTCGGGTGTATGGGAAAATAAGACCTGGTCAGAACATGCAAGCCATCCTTCCTCTACCGTTAGCGCTGATTTGGATAAAACAGTATCTCTAATAGATACTATTAGCGGAAATGTAGATCCATCAAATCAGGAAAACGTATAAGCAGTTTTAGTATTGAACGTACCGGAGGTGATGGGTCTATACAAGAGACAACTATGAGTATTGTTGACACTGTGGATCATGTTCAGAATGAACCCATAGTGGGACGGTCGGGGAGACAGACTAGGAAACCTGACCGTTATCAGGATTTCATATTTTATTAACATGTATATATTTTATTTTTTTTGCTAGCTATATACATCCGTTTTTGCTTCCATATATCGTATAGGGGTGTTTGCCTCATGCGTGGTATTTAAGCATAAACGCATGTTTTTATTTTTTTTTTAGATTTCAATATGTATCATCATTCATACGTATATTAATCAAGTAGAGGAAGGAGTCTGGTTGGAATTGACTGTAAAAGTTTCCATGTTCAGTCAGGGGGGAAACTTTCAAATTTGTGTACGAGGGCAATTGATGACTTATACGTCATGTAGGTGGACCAAAATTGGTGTATTTCATAGCTGGTATTCCAGATTTATGCATTCTAAGTAGAGATAAGAGAAAGAAATATGAAGAGAATTTTCTTGATTTGGAAATAGATCGTATAAGTTGCTTTAAGGATAAAGAACTAGACGTTGAACATAAGTTAAAGGAAATAAACTGCAAAGTTATTTTTGCTACGATTACAACCATTAGTTTCAGTATGTGAAATTTTCATAGATTGAAAATAGGTAAAACTAAGTACTTGAATAAAGCCGATAAATATGATAAGATGCAAGAGCGTCTTAATTCTATTTTACACGAGTTGAATAGATTTATTGTAGAGCGTAATACTTCTAATGAGGTTGTAACTCCGTTTTTACATAATCCCGTACAAAAGCAACGTACGTCTGGAAAAATAAAATATTCTTATTCTAAACTGATTGATGGAGTTCACCCTACCTCTGCATAATTGTCAGCAGTTTGGAACGCCCGTATGATAGATTGCTTGGAAATAAATGAATCCAATTTGCTTGTTTGATGGATCGTGTGTTCGACTTAATGTTTGAATTCGAACATTTGTATATAAACATTTGATTAGTATATAAATGAAAAATCAGGGTCGATTTTTCGTATTGTGAGGGGGGAGTATGTCACAGATGATTTATTCATATTTTTGTACTCGATCATATT
>MJUU01006461.1:31191-88705 GCA_002080025.1 Modiolus philippinarum
TTCGTATTGTGAGGGGGGAGTATGTCACAGATGATTTATTCATATTTTTGTACTCGATCATATTTATTCATATTTTGATCATATTTATTATTTCATATATTCATATTCATTCATTGATTTCATCTGACATGACCTGACATGACCTGCGATGACCTGAAAGTTTATATAACTATACGTACTAACATTAATACGCACGGGTAATTTTGCATGCTTTCACCCACGAAAAGTTGTAATTCTTAGGCTACTAACTTTACACTGTTACTCTTGGTTCATCTGTCGATGCTGAAAGTCGTTATTCAAGTTACGGCTGTTGTATTTTCAGGTATTTATGTTATACATTTATGTTTAGACTTTTGTCAATTTGGATAAAGTATTTTAGTCGTTGGTATATTTGGTATATGTTTTCCGGCTGGTCATATTTTTCATATTGTGTCAAATACGTCGTCGTAGAAAATTGTATTTGCAGGTATTTGATTAAATTGGCCTGTTAATTATAAGTGCTATGTTGTATTTTCAGAATAAAACATGTTAAACACCTATATGTATTACTAGCAGCCATATATATAGCCAAGAGGGTCTATTTTAACTGCGAAAACCGAGAGTGACATCAGGTGCTCCGGAAGGATAAGCATGTCCTGCTCAGCTAACGGCACCCGTCACACTATCAGTGAGTCAATCCAGGACTTGAAATCTAGCCGAAATGTCCGTTTTCATTTGGGACACAGACACGTCATATCTTTCAATGATGTCATTGTGCGGCCATTGAAGTTTTGAAAGGTTGAAAGTAACAAAGGCTGAACAAATCCCTGACTAAGCAGCTTTAGGGACAGTGCTTTTGCTCTATTAAAACAAAAAAAAAATGTATTAACTTCATGCTCAAAAGTAGCGAATCAACTGTGGAGAGAGATGCATATTCATTAAAATATCCTAATGTACATTTTACATTTGATGGAGCAGGCGTCTTAAAGTTGCGAAAAACAATACTTATTTTTACGTGGATCAAACACATAGTGCGTAGTGCTGCTTATTTTGTCTAAGAGAAGTAGATTTGTTAAACCTTGACCATACCCCGGGTAACAGATAAACCTGTTTAAGCATTTTCATTGCAGAGGATATAAAATTGGCGTATAAATAATTATGCAAGACGGCCAATAAAGGTTTTTCTTTATTATCATACATTATTTATCAAGTACTAAAGGTGATGAAATAACATAGAAATTTTGTACCTTTACTAATGGTTTTGTTTTAAAACAATTGAAATTTTCGTTTTGTTCAACCTTCATTGAATCTAATAAATTCTTTTTGTTATCACATTGAACAAAAAAAAATATGCAGGAGTTTGGCCTTTAAAAAGTGATATTGCCATATAGAACAAAAACTTTGCACGGGACAAATTATATAATTTTTGACCCCGCATGAGGGATTACTTTGTAATCATATGTTTAAATTGTTTGATATATAAATGTTGTATTAAACGCAAATTTATGTATCAAACAATTTAAGCACATTGAGAGACAAGTAATGGACTCCTTATATTATTGATATTCTGGTTAAATTCACATTTTTTGTTTAAATTTATCTGTTTCTAAAAACCATGTTATTTGTTTTAATTATGATTTATCGCATTTTTTTGTAAATATCAATTATTATCCATTCAAGTAATGTAAAGTTAAAACTTAAAAATACGAAAGCTTTTACTTTTTTAAATGTAGTTATGGTTTTATTTACCAACCAATTAAATTTGAAAATATTGCTAAGATATATAGATAAGTTCATGATATGGAATGCTAATGAAAGTGAAAGGTCTCGGGCCGGTTAAGCATGTGGAATAGTGTTATAAGTCTTGCGCTGTACTTGTCTGTCTGTAATGGTAACCATGGGAACGTAGAGAAATACGGATACACTTCAATGAATCCACCGTGTAAAATTAAGCATTCAGTGTATAGGACATTAAAAGAAACAACTGTTATTAAATGTGCTGATTTCTGTCATACCAATTCGTTCGGAGTATGTGGTAGATTTGTCTACAACAAAAACACTAAATCGTGTAAACTTCATTCATCAATTGGTTATGCTGGTACCAGTCCTAAAAATGCGAGTACACCCGTTGGATCGACAATATACAGTAAATTCAAGTCAGGTAAACATTACATCATAACAGGTCGTGATCAATTTCCCAAATGGGTTATTGTATCAAAAATGGGAAAATTTATCCAGAACGCTTATTAATTTCATACAGTAAAAAAAACAACGATTAAAGAGCATCAAAGGAACAAAGCACAAGTTCAGAGACAAAGCAAAAGTAAGAACGCCAGAAGACAAAAGTAAGAACACCAGAAGACAAGACCAAAGACTCTCCACAACCACAAAGCACAAACACTACAAATACAACAATCAAAACTCAAGCACTAATAGTGTGAATTCTCAAAAAGAGTAACATCAGGTCCTCCGGAAGGGTAAGCATGTTCTGCTCTGTGTAAAGCACCTGTCACGCTGTCAGTGGGCCAATCCAGGGTAAAGGCAGAATCCGTAACTGTCAACTCCACGAAGACGTGAATTTAGCAGAAAATGTCAGTTTTCATTTGTGACATTTTATATCCATCTATGATGTCATGGTGACAGCCTTAGAAAATCACTTATTTCGGATTTTTGGCCAATAAGCCGCAAATACGCTCCTTTTAAGATAAAATACAAACATTTTTGTTTCTGAAAAGTTCATAATTTCATTTCTGTTTCTGAGATTGATCCATGGGAAATCAGTCTCATAATGGATCCAAAATAGATTCCAGAACAAAAGTTGTTGATAATAAATAGGGGAAATGAAAAAAATGACCAATCAGAATTACCATGAGCCAAAGTCTCAGAGGCAAAAAGACAAAGCAGGTGGGAAATAGCAAGAAAAATTGCAGACAACAAGAAATTGTAAGTTAAAGCGATTTATGGCTCGCCAAAAATCCTCGTCCATTACAGCAGTGTCCGATATCAATTCAATAACCATTGCTATTGACAGGTCAAAAGGCAAATGTTCATCCCAATACTAAGTAAAAAGGAGGTTGTGCAAGATCTTTTGGTTGGCTGATTGGCAAATGTCATTTTATAACCATCAGACAAAACCAATTAAAATCCATTGTACATGTTACTTCTCTAACCCTCAAACAATACCAGACCGAGGTGAACGTTTGAACAAACATATAGTTATGTCTTTGAACACAGATATGTACCACAAACATCATCTACAAAGACAAAACTAAAAGTTACAGTGTGATATACAACACAACACAGAAAATAAAATCACCAACAAAAAAAAATATCCACTGCAAACGGACCTGACTTTGTAAAGGCATTTCAAAACAAATGGTAGTTTAAACTGATATTATTGCGCTCCAAACCTACCCAACATTGCGATAGAACTCAACAGCAATGGCCATTGAACGATCGCAGTCAGTGAAAAGAAATGTTCTTCCCAGTACTGAGTAAACGGAACTCATATTTCGGATCGAAACTTCATTGACTGATATTTGTTAAAGTTCTTTTTTTATGATCGTATGAGAATGAATTTGTTGACGCATTGAATATTAAGGCGTTCACGCAGATAATTATGTCTAATGAGAAAGTCTGTATAATTTTTGCTAGTTCTCGCGTAACGAATATAAGGTAAAACATACACTAAGTAAGCGGGAGAAGACTGAATATCACTGCCCAAGTTAGAGAAATTGATAATTTTGAAATTTAGATTTTCCGTCTGTCGTGCATTTCAGTACTGAGATGACCATTTTTTTCAAATACAAGATGCAAATGGAAATAACCCGTAGTTGTAGAGGTTTCTGTCGTTTCCTTTATCTCTGGTTCTTGAGGATATATCGATGTGATCCATTTTGCAAAAGATGCGTTATTCATGACAAGAACACCATCAATGTATCTATAAGTGGGTGAAAGATGTAGTATCCTTTATTTTACGACCTTTTACGAGTTCCTGAAGAAATTCAGTCTTGAAGAAATATCAAAACTAGACTGAATGTAAAGGAGCACAATTCGTGCCCATTTGTATACCAACTTGCTGTTGCCAAATAACACCTCTGCAATCTACAAATATACTGTGGGTGAACTTTTATTCGTTGACATAAATTTTCATGGTTTTCATAAATATCACTATTTTGTGGGTACTTTAATTCATGGTTTCGAATTCTATACATAAAAACTCTACGGAGAGGTGCATTTCGTTGGGCACATAGTATATATAGTATGGGCACATAGTATAAGTATAATTTCATAGTATAAGCGAATCACGAAATCCATGGAAATCGGAACCCCACAAACAACAGTACTTTCACAATATTATCACTAAGAAAATCAAGCATACTGCACACCTGTATTTCGTCGTAGCATACTTTCCTTAAAGATTGGGTTTCGCAAAAAAAAAATAATAATAAATAAATAAATGACCTAATACAGCAAAGTTTTGAATCGTTAAAGGCTTTTTAAGTGATAGAAAAGGTATAAAGTTGTGTCAAATACAAGATAAGTGATTTTACTGTACGAGTTTAATAACGCGTTTAATTATGATAGACTAGTAATATCATGTTTTGGATACATTAACCCGTTTGTGACATTGTTCCCTATCTGTCATCCGGGTCACGGGTTTATACAGAACTTCCAGTTTAATTGTTCGTCACTGAGAAGGTGAAAAAAAACAGTACATTCAACTGACGTCGAACCTTTTAATTAGTCACAATGACAAAATGGTGAATAATGTTTCGTCGATTCGTCTAATGTTTTGTCTGATATCTGTTTCCTAGATCTTTCCCTTTAAAGCGTATTTGTTGTTTCCTCTATCGGAGTTGACATGTTCAACACGATAGGTGTCTTATAAGAAGCAGGGGATGCTTACTCTACCCATGCACCTGATCTCACCCATAGTTTTTTTAATGGGCCCGTGTTGTTTATCTTTGTGTGTGTGTGTGTGTCTTCGTTTTTCTTTTCTGTACCGTACTCGTGTTTTGTTTCTGTTTCTTTTTGTTTCCGCTGTTGTCCTTGAATTATTCGTTTTGGATTGACGGTCCGGTTTTCACTTACTTTGTAGCACTCTGAGTGTATTGTTTTTCATTTAACAACATCTACTTAGTACTTGTCATGTACAGTCTTAACCGTAATTAATATGTTGTTCCTATCAGGAGGTATGTCGGCATTTATTTATTCTATAGGTTAGAAATTAAGTTCTAACCGACCCTACCTGGTAGTGAGGCACCCATTCGTTCACTACTAGGCTCGATAATAAGTGAACGACTTCACATCGATATCTGTATTTTCCGGGAGAGCGACGGAAATGAAAGAAGCATAAATTTAAGTAAAAACAATTCTTTCTAGAGTTATTTTTAATCTAAAGTTTGATGAAACTAGTTTAACCGCGCCGCAGTAGGTTTGCGCCTGTCCTAAGTCAGGAAATGAATTAAGCCTTTGTGTGTCGTGTCTGTTTTGTACTTAGTCAATAGGAGTCTAGGATGATGTTTATTTCGCTGAACTTGATTACTCTTTATTTAGGGGCCGACTCCAACCTATGATTGGTTGTGGGGTTTCCTCACCGTTCATTGAAGATCTTATGTTGGCTTTGAGTTGTTATTACTCCACTTGTTGTCTCTTTGACACATTCCCCGTTTCCCTTCGTTTTCAATTTGATGAATTTTCTATGTAGATCTATGTAGATCAAGCTGAAAATGAAACTTTAAGAACAAACGGAACATATCTTTTGAAAACTGCAAATACGCATTTTTTCAATAATTTACTTTCAATAAAGATATGTTTCTAGTTCTAACTAATTTGTAGATTGCAATGCTTACATTACTTCTAGTTTACAGAGACTTATTTTTAATTTTGGTCGAAAACAACAGTACAGTAATTTTAATTTATTAACTTAATATTTTCCCATATACGGCAGGTACAAAAATAATATATATTGTATATATGACATTCAACTGTTTCCAAAGATAATTATATTTTATCTTTACTTTCATTTTTGTCTATATTTATGGGAAAATATTAAGTTAAAGAATAAAGGTAATTATATAATCTAAAACATATTTGACAGTGAGAAAAGCTGACATTTTCGGAGTTCACTCCTTTGTCAGGGATGAATCAAGAAAACAGGTAAATCACTTCGACCCAGGACATGTCTCAAAGACTATAATCACAAAGCTACAATAAAAACCCCAAACTTAAATCATCAAAAACACGACAGAACAAAAGAGAACACTTTTTGACGTTCTGCATTTTTAGATTTAAGAGGATTAATCTTGTTGAAGGTCTGTAGATGCCCAATACGCTTTCGGATATTTATCTTGAAGTAAACAAGAGGCCTCATGTTGTCGATATGACAAAGGGCAAATTCAAATGTGGAATGTAACACATATGGTATGCGAAGCGAAATTCTCCTACATTTTTTGGATTAATTCGTTTGCTGTTGTTGTAGAATTGTTGCATATAGTCTGTAAATGCGCAATGAGCTATCAGAATTTTTATACCGGATACGACTTCCTGAAAATGTCAAAGAATGATATTTTTGGACATTTTAGCATATAATCTTCTATTTTTGCAAAATTCTAAATTTTATTCCGATTTTGGTAAATTTCTTGAAAGTCTCAAAGACCGCTTTTTCCGAATTCTACCTTGCAATCATATTTAAGGATTTGTTTCAATTCAGACACTCATTTTCACCAAATGGAGTTCGAAACTACTTGATTCCAAATTTTGGTAAATTTCCTGAAAGTCTCAAAAACCATTTTTTTTTTTTTGGAATCCTACCTAGCAACTGTGTTTCAGCATTTGTTTAGATTAGGACAATCACTTTCACCAATTTGATTTCGAAAAATACTTCATTCAAATTTTGGTAATTTTCTGAATGTCTCAAAGGCCATTTATTCATATTTAACACGAATTTAGACAGCATGAGACAACAATACCGGACTATTCACTTGCAGTATGACGGATGCCACGCGTGAAGCAAATCTTACTGACCCTTCCTCAGTACCGGAGATACCTCAGGTTTTGTAGGGGTTCACATTGCTAGTGCTTTAGTTTTGTGGAGTTCTTGTTCATTTTTATTTATTTGTTTTGTCTTTGTCATGCTGTCTCAATTCGTGCTGGATATTAATTGCCGTGGTTTTGGAATTTTGATTTTGGAATCCCCCCTTTCATCATTTTTGCTTCTGTATTATTGCTGATGTATGTTCGCTTCTCCTCACTTTATACTACCATTGCTCATGAACAACTGAAATCTCGGATGAAAGATTTAATTTATATATGTTTCTTCCGTAAGATATAAGTACATTGTTATAGGCTTAGAACAAGTATACTTTGTGAAATACGACTCAGAATCACAGAGAAAAATATTTAGATGAAGTGGTAATAAAATGTTAGAGTTTCTGATCGACAATATATCTGTCCAGTTAGGAGGACTTGTGTTTCAACAGACTATCTATTGAGACAGCATGACAAAGACAAAATAAAAAAAAGAAAAATGAACAAGAACGCCACGAAACTATGGCACTAGCAGTGTGAAACACCACAAAACAGGTGCTCCGGAAGGGTATGCATGATCTGCTCCACGCGTTGTACCCGTCACACTGCCAGTAAAAACTCCGATATTGTCACAGTCGATACTTGTCAGTCCAGTAATAAACTCTAGATCTATCCAAACATATCTCTTGTCATCTGTCAAAGTTTTAAAGCTGTTACAGTGTGATAATAATCTCGATTTCAAGATGCCACGCAGATCTTAAGAGCTTTTTAATATCCACATTTCATTTACACCACTTCTTGAAAAGCTAGTATCACAATATTTTTGAAGGCTGTCAAGATGGAGGTTAACAGTTAAGGAAATAACATGATACGGAAGTTGCTATTTATTTGGATTCTGCATATGCGCATTTCGACTAATTATGTCTCTTCAGTGCAGATAAAATCAAAATATTGGAAATCCATACACCGAAATATCCGTAAAGACTGATAGAGAACAAATTACCGATAAGATCTAAATAAAAAGGTCAAAATCAGCAAAGGACAGAGCTATGCAAGAGGGAGATACTCCATAGTTTTGAACAAGATTTTGTAAAATTTAGATATTGTAAGTTTTCAGATAAAATCGGTTTTCTGGCCAGCACTGAAGTACTTGCTACTGGGTTGGTGACTTCCCTCTGGGACTAACAGTCCGTCAGTAGAGGCATCGGCCCAGTAGTAACAAATAACATAATACCGAAGTTGCTGTTTTTTGGATTTCGCATATGCGCATTTCGACAAATTGTGTCTCTTCAGTGCAGATAAAATGAAATATTGGAAATCCATATACCGAAATATGTGTAAAGACTGATAAGAGTACAAATTACCAATAAAACTTAATAGAAGAGCCAAAATCAGCAAAGGACAGTTTTCAGATAAAGTCGGTTTTCGGGCCAGCACCGAAGTACTGGTTACTGGGTTGGTTAACAGTCCACCAGCAGAGGCAAGAACTAACATAATACTGAAGTTGCTGTTTATTTGGATTCTGCATATGCGCATTTCGACAAATTATGCCTAAAAAGGAAATGGTTTTGTAGATCATTTTGCAGATCAAGCGATGTACCGCTGTTTGTATGGGCATTTGTGTAATTTTGGTTTCCAGTACAAGGAGAGGAGATCATTGTCTTTATCTTTTCGCAAAGGAAAGCAAAATATCGGATTGACTCAAATCCTGACCTTATAAGTATGAAGGGTGGGTATCAATATTTTTATCTTTTAAAATAATCACAAGCAACTGAATCGTTCGGAAGAACTACATTGCTTATAAATATATAATATTGATTTCACATTTACTTATATCTGTCATCACACTATCAAAAATTGCTTCTATCTGCTTCGAAAAAAATGTTACTACTCCAATAAATAAGAAACACCCAAATCTTCAAAAAACCAACCAAAAGCTTTAAAGTGAACCGTGTAAGAATTTTATCGAGTACAGCGATAAACGAGTGTAACAAACGAGTTTGACGATGAGAGAAAACTTTGACCAAAAACACAAGTCATAGTAATATATTGTCATTTTGGTGCTCAAAAAATGCGTTCTAAATAGGCGCGGATTGATAATTAAATGAAATTTAAAAAATGCAGTTTCCCATTTGTTTAAGCTTGATAATGACCATTACTAGTATGAAAAAGAAATGAAATGGGGTACATGTCAAGAAGACAACATCCAATCTCCAGGTTAAAACCACCCAAAACAAAGCATCTAGGGGTCAATGTACGGTCTTCAACATAGTGAGGAACTTCACACCATATAGCAAGCCCTAAATGGCCCCAAAAAGAAAAAAGTGAAAAAAATCAATGGAAAAAACCACATCCAATATTATAAAGAAACTTAAATTTTATAAAAAGACAATGACAAGCCAATGAACAATATATTCCTGACTTGGGACAGGCGCAAAAACTGCGATGGGGTTAAACTCGTTTTCTTCGGTCTAAACCCTCCCCCTATGTGTGGTGAAAGGCTAAAAATAAATACACAAAAAGACTCAAAGTAAAAATCAAATCAGGAAAAAGTCCAACTTTTCAAGACGAGTACCCTTACAATGAAGTACATAAAACATAAAGACATTACACACAGGTACTGTCCTGACAAATGCTCGCAATTACTGACAGCTAGCTAAGGACATAATTTCCGTTGACTATAATATCAAGCCTTCTTACTTATGGAATTTCAATTGAAATACTTCTAGATAGATTTTGTATAACAACATCATCAATAATGAGAGAGAAACATGATATTGTGCAATGCCAAAACTTCCAATATGAAAAATTGTTTTAATTTAGTTATTGTGTAAAGCATTTAGGAGCTGGTCAATATTTTTGCCAACAAAAACCAGAATTAAACATTTAACAACAATGCTGTGTTTATATCCTTTATGAATAAGTTTGCTCAACGGATTAAGAAGTTTGGAAGGACAATTTTTGAATTTATGCGCTTTGTAAATGATATTACCATAAGAGTTTGGATGTGAAATGCCCTGTTGTATAAGAGCCCATCATGTAGAACCAATTTGTTATGATAAGTCAATGTATCTATAATAAAATCTAGAGAATGTTTTTATCAATTTATGATATCTTAACCCTTTATGTGTAGTTCCATAGCAGATTCTGGCATGTAATTATAATTTTCAGCCATTGTATGTGTTTCCTGTTATCCATTTTTATCTTGTTACAGAAGTTTTTCAGTTAGACAAAGATTTCGGTTCAACAAAACTGACAGGGACACTTTCAAGGGATTAAAATACAAAGGTTTCCGAATTTCTCTTATAAAGAGTAATACCGAAATACTGTTATTCTGCATTGTTTAATTCTCATTTCTATTTATCAATTTTCAGCGTGTGCAACACCTGGGTATGATTATGACCCGGAAACAAATACTTGTCTGAAAATGATCGACACAACCGCAACCACGTGGAAAGATTCTAGAATTGTGTGTCAAAGTGATGGCGGTGACCTCATTAGTATTGTGACTAAGGAAAAACTGGATTTTGTATTAAATTATATTAAGTGTAAGTAATTCTTAAATTACCACGAAATTTTGTACCTATTTGTCTTTTTGTCCTCTGGATATCGGCGTTTGACAATTCTGTCGGGTTATTTTGTTATATCCCCCATTGAATCTTTATTTCTAAATGTGAGGATAAAACAAACTTATTAAGCAGTAGTTGCAGTACGAGTACTAGGTAAAGTCCTGTGCATAAGAAAAAAAATGTTTCAAATAGAAGTAATAAAATTTCATAAAACAATGGTTATATAGAGATAAAATGTAATGCCGCAAATTAAAAAAAAACATAAAAGCAAATCTTTCGATTGTGTTTATTTGCTTGGTGTTTTTTTTTTGTTCATATGTTCGTATGCTTGTTTGTTTGGTTTTTTTTTTGCTTGTTTATTTGTTCGTTTGTTTGTTTGTTTGTTTTTGTTTGTTTGTTTTTATTTTCATTTGTTTGATTGATTGTTTTCAATTTGGTTTTGTTTAATTAATGTGTTATTCTTCTGTGTGTGTATTTTGTTTGTTACGGTATTATGCTCGCTTTTTAACCTTTGAACTATATGATACTGTAACCGTAGTAACAGAGTTAAATATCTAAACAGAACATAGGCACAGGTCAGTTTCTATTCTTTTAGTAAACGAATCAAATATTGTCGTAACATTTTAAAAAAATTTAATGCTTTTTCGTTATTTGTTATAAGTTAAAATTGCAAAATGTTCAGCATATTTGGTAATTTTAAAGAAAATCTAAATACCATTTAAGGATGTCATTGTCTTTTATTGGTGAAATTGTGATTTTTATGAACTTAATTTCTATTTCAAATAGGATTTCAAATTAACGTTTAAACTGCAAAAAAATGCCTAGCATTACAAGATAGTGGTAATTGAGTTAGTAGTCTTCCTGTATTGGGTTTTATTCGCATGTTTATGATACTATAGGGAAACGGGATAGAGAAAGGGGATGTTTGGGTACCCATAAACCGGTTTAACCCTACCACTGACTTTTGCTAGTGCCGGTACCAAGTCCGGCTATCCCGAGTTCCTATCGTTATTTATGTTTGTCTCTTGTTTTCATTATTGTTTTTCTGGTGCAGTTTGCTTGTAAATTGTGGCATGTGATTTTAGTTCCTGGCCATTGTAGGTGTTTGCTGTTATCCTGTTTTTGTAATTCATATATCTAGGTTGTGCGTCAAATTCGAAAATAAGAGTAAATGCTTTTACATTTTATTACTTAGTGTTATAATTGAAGAACTATTTATGATGGAAGCTAATATACATTGAGAAAATGTTCACATTTTATTTCACTTTATTCTTAAGTAAATTCCAAGGTAGAAGTTAGTTTTATTTTCACAAAATATTTCAAAAATGACTTGAGATAATGGATAATTTTTAATTGAGAAATCGTTACACCTTTAGATTTAATCTGCACTAATGATATATTAGTTGTCGAAATGGCCATATGCAGAAAGTAAGTTTACAATAACTTTGGTATTTTTGTTTATTAACATAACCAGTTGAGCTATATTTCCAGTATATTAACGCTTTCAGTGGTCATCATTTGACCCTGATTCAATGTTAGAGGTGAAACATGTTTAGTCTTTTTGCACTAGAATCATGACACTGAACGTCATCTTGTTCAGCAATGAGTAATGACGTTTAAAGTATATAATGCAAAGAACTTAAACACGAAGAAATTGTCTTTTTTCGTAAAAAAAAAGAAATGTCTTGAAAATGAAACTCATATTTTACTCCACTTTTTCTAATATAATTATGTAATGAAGTTTTCTTTAGCGAAATGCAATGTTTTTAAGAATGCAAAAAAAACCAGAAATTTATAAGAGTTTTTGTCAAAACCTACTATTTTATTCCAAATACTCACAAAAATTTTATATTTTGTAGATAATTGTAGTGCTTTAATTTTATATGAATATAACCGCCTTTCCTTTTCCAGTCTTCACCACCCTTAAATTTCCTTCTAAGAAGGTATTTTAACAAGTGTTCTACTCTTTAAATTATTTTTTTTATATTTGGAAAAGAAGAAAAAATGTGGAAAATTGAAATAATGTAGTGTAGATAAGAAACCTGAATAAAATTGAGATTATATAACTAACATAATATTACCTATAGGGTCTGTAAGTCTCGTTCAATTTTGGAACTACCGGGCACATAATTTGTACCCGGAAGTTACATTTTTAACAAAAAATATGACGTTTCAAACACAAAATTAGGACGTCATAATGCTGCAACGTCATATTTTGGCGGGAAACATGTTCAAATTGCAATTTTATTGTGATTTCTCGGTGTCACATGACGAGACTTACAGACCCTATTGATTTTGACGTGCGTAGCACAATTCTAGGTAGAAAGTTATTTGTTATGGGATCACACAATATAGATAAAGAATCCTCAGCGCTATAAGCAAGCTGTATCGTTTGGATCGTCAGTCCCTTTGTGAATTAACCATTAATTTACAATTTGAACAAGTTTCTTACTACAATTTTATATTGTAGCCTGAGAATGTTCACGAATCATCTTGGCAACGTCCGATTTTCCTGGTTTGATTTTGAAAGTTAAAAATAAATAAGAATTTTTTTTTGCATTTGTCACTTTGTCGATGATACCTTTCTTTAAAACAATTCTTAAATTAACCAGCAAGCATCTTTTATGCAAAATAACGGGAAATCGTTTATAATTTGTCTGAGATTTTCGAACTTTTAATGTAAGAGGACACTATTTTCATACCAAATATTTTTATCGGTAATTTGTACTTCTTTCCTTTGATGTGTACTGACCGATAAAGCCCTTATCGACGTACTGGACCATATCAAAAATTTATTTGGTCAGTACGTCAGATGACTTGCGCGAACCGAAACGACGCGCATTAATCTGAATTTAAAGTCAACTCATGAATGAAAATTATTTGTGATTACAAACAGTATTGTTCGTCTTTTAAAAAGAAATAGAAAAAAAGGGAAACGGGGAATGTGTCAAATAGACAACGACCCAAAGGGGAGTAATAACAACTCAAAGCCACCATAAGATCTTCAATGAACGGTGAGAAAGCCCCACACCCAACGGCAGGTCGGAGTCGGCCCCTGAAGAAAGAGCAATCAAGTCCAGCGAAATAAACATCATCCTAGACTCCTATAGACATAAAGTAAACTAACTAGAAAAAGGACAAGACACACAAAGGCTTAATAAATTCCTGACTTAGGACAGGCGCAAACCTGCTGCGGCGGGGTTAAACTAGTTTTATTGGATCCAAACCTTCCCCCTACAGCCAATGTGATAAATCAAAAAACAATCGTAACAACAGTAAAATTCAGTTGGCAACAGGACTGAGTCAATTAAAAATGAAACTGAAAGAACTAAATATACGGACAAAAACATGAAATCACAAGAGACTTCTAACAGTTCACTGACATGCCAGCTCCAGACCCATTACCAACTGACAAAGTAAGTTATGTACCCTCAGTATACAGCTTCAACCAAGATCCCTTCCTGTGAGGAGTTTAGAATAATGATTTCATGTATATACCGGAATACAAAACCCGTGTCCTTGCAATACAGATTTTAGAAATTTAGACTGTGTTTAATAAAATTGCAAAGACCCTATAAAAAAATCAATGTTAATACCAAAGAAGGCCATACGTAATGACTTGACGACAATACCGTAATTATAACCCTTATGAATTAGACGATTTAAAGGTTTTATAAGTTTGTTAGGCGAGTTAAAGTATTTTTTACTCTTATGTGAAACATTACCGTAAAATAAGGGATGTGAAATACCAGCCTTAATTAGATGTTTACAGGTTTCATTGTATTTATGAACTAAGTCTTTATATCGATGATAAAATTTAGAAAAGGTTTTAACTAGTTTGTGATAACGAAAACCCTGATGTAATAGTTTTTCAGTTATGAAAGATTCCGTTCATTAAAATCGCAAACGTTATTACATCCTCGAGCAAAACATGTTTCCCCATAACTCTGAATTGTATTTCTGAAAAATTCATACCTTGATACTTCAATTAAAACTTTATGCAGGCCATTAATCTAATCAGACTCCATTCCTGTGCTACTTATTTTGCTCCATCTGAAAAACTGTCGCCGATTTTGAATGGAGACAAAGAGACGCCTAACCTGTTACTGCAAACCCCTACAATACTGAATTATGCAGGATGTATTCAGCGACAAGAGAGGCGCCATACAGAATGACAAACTTCTAGTGTTTGACGTATTTTTCTTCTCGAATGATGTCCATTTGAAATGAAACATACTCACGATGTTGCGGCATTGCTTTCCTGTTGTTTTATATCAGCTGAATGAGACATACTCCGTTATTTGTGACATTATTTCCAACGAGAATAAAATGGCGTGGCGTGTCCTGTTCAAACTAATGTACAGAAGGTTGTGACGTCACAGTACCCCGATGTCAACAAGAATTGTGCACAATACAGTTTACACAAGAATTATTCGCCAAAGAAAGAGTTCACTTCATTTTTTTCAAATTTAAGCAAGAAATTGCAATATTTGGAAATTCCCGATAAACAGAATATAGGACCTTTTGTTTTTGATACGGACTCACCTGATATATTACCGTGATAAAGTCCGTATCAAAAACAAAAGGTCCTATATATATTCTATATTTACAGCTATTTTTTTTTGTCTTACTTTAAATAAATTTCATCGCAAATGAGGTAGTTATTAGTAAAAAAAAATCCATCAGTCGACTTTCACCTAGTGACTTGAGATGTAGAATATTTGAACAATTTTAAATTAACAACAATCACATACATTTTTTCATATACTGTGGATTCATTTAATTTCGTGGGTATCAATTTTCGTGGGTAAAGAAAAAGAGACATTTCGTGGTATACGTAAATTCGTGGATTGCCGCTTGTTCAAAAAAAATAAATATAAATTAATAAAAATAAAAATTCTGAAATTAATGGATTTAGTACCTTCAGTATTGATGTCAAAACACCAAACCTGTAATAAAGGTGTCACATGTAATTAACAATTCAAAGTGATGTGTAGATATTATGTTATTAGGTAATCGTCTGACACAACCTTACTCCATTCGTTATTTATAAATAGACACCTGTATTGATTGCAAAATAAACATTTCCTTTTCAGTAGAACATAATTAAAATTATAAAATTTAAATTAATACTATCTCATCAAAACTAAATTGAGATGGTTCTTGTACAAACCTCTCTAAAATGAAAATCAACCCTTTAGCGTAATTGAAATACAAAACAGGAAGCCAGTTACCGCTAATTTGTTAACTGAGAAATACTTGAAAATAAAGCATTTAAACTTATTTTGCTGTTATTCAAGGTTCATGAGAATGCATATCTACCCTTTGTTGGATATAACAAGTTGTGTGGGGCTCAGGTACAAGTGCAAGGTTTATGACCTTCATTGATCAGGTCCTTCATTATGCTAATTCACTTATGTTTGAAGTTTGCACAAGAAAATCATATTTCGTTGAGTATTTGAATTCATTGAATTTAGTGACACCCACGAAAACCACAAAAATTGGTACCCCACGAATAAAAATGAATTCACAGTAACTAAATACCGAAGTTACTGTGAATTTACTTTCTGCATATGCGCATTTCGACAACTTATGTCTCATCAGTGCAGATAAAATCTAAACGTTTGGAAGACCATAAACTCAAAGATGTTTGAAAACTGATAGAGAACAAATAACCAAAGTGATCTAAATTTTAAAGCCAAAATCAGCTAAGGACAGAACTTTGCATGAGGGAGCTACTCCTTAGTTTTCAAAAAAAATTATACAAAATTTTAGATATTGGAAGGTTTCAAAAAACATCGGCTTTCGGGTCAGCACCGAAGTACTGACTACTGGACTGGTGAATACCCTCGGGGACTAACAGTCCACCAGCATTGGCATCGACCCAGTGGTAAAAAATAACTAAATACCGAAGTCACTGTGAATTTACTGTGACAAAATATATAAACAACTGATATAATTCAGCTTCACAAGAAAAATAACTACATAAAGAGCAATAAATAAAATAAATGTTTTTAAAGTCACTTTTGAAATGTAGCAAAAAAACTTGAAAGACATCATACCTACTGTAAACCGGGAAATTGTCTCGCCGTCTTTATTTCGCAGTAAATTGGCAGGATTTTAGTTCGCGCAGTTTTGAATTCGCGCTGCCAGATTGTTGACCATTGACTTCAATAATAGACTAGTATATATTCGCGCCGTTTTATTTTCGCGCTTCCATTCCAAACGCCAAAATCGCGAAAATTTCCCGGTTTACAGTATCAAAACATAATGTGAATTACTAAGAATTATCGATTCGATATAACACCTTTTTTATATAAAATTACTTGTTGTCATTTAATAAAACATTAAATTTATGATATATATCATAAATAGAAACAAAATATCCATCTAATTATTAAACTAAACTCTTTAAATAAACACTTCATAATGCCTATATTAAAATATCCAGGTTTTAATGGTAGCTAAAATATTGAAATAAATAAAAATCAGATATGTGGCAAGGGAGGTAATTGTGGAATATTGTGTTTGTTCAGTTTTCTTAACATTGTGAAAAAATTGTACGCTGAATTTTTATAAAATTTTGAAATAATTCATAGGTGTGGAGGTTTGTTTGTGAAAATAAAATTAAAAGATTTTCGTTTAGAAGAAACTGAATCAAGCTCTGTAGCAATGTTTTAACAATGTAATTTCTTATGTACAGCACATGATTACTTTTGATGCTTTTGATATCTATTATCTGATATTAAGGTCTAAAAGTTTCAAGGAAGCAATTTTTAACAACAGCAACAACAAATAGTTTTTTAAGTCTCACTTCTTACAATACATTTCACATTTAAAACATATTTAAAACATGGATGTAGCGTTGCTCGACAATTAGCAAAGAATTCCGCTTAAACCGGTGCTAGGGGCCTTACTATGAGGTATGAGCAAAGCTCATTGTTGAAGGCCTCATGGTGACTTCAAGATGAAAAACAACAATAAAAGCGTTGTTCCTTTGCTTGTTTTTTACCATGTATTAGTAGAGACTTTGTCTCATGTGCATTTACTCCATATCCTTTTATTCACCATATACATAAAATGATTAAAATTACACAATGACAAAATGATTAAAAGTACACAATGACTTGGTGTATATATCAAAACCATCTTGAAATAATGTAAGAACCACACTTTACAGAGTTATGAGAGACTATAAAATGTATATACACATAAAAAAAGCCTTTCATAGGATAAAAAAACAACTAAAAATCTAATAGGAATATGATATTTGATATTATATTCCTAATTGCCGTATGATGGATTATTTTCGCGGGGTGCTAATTTTGGCGTATTTTAGCGGTCCAGCTTAAATCGCCAAAACAGATTACGCCAAAATTTTATTCTATGGTTTATATATTTAAACAAATACATTTATATGAAATTTGTGACATTTTTTTAAATTATTACCTGGGAAATAAATTATTATTTTTTCATAACGGCTTAGATATCTCTATAGATTGTGCATTTCTAAAGTTTGTATTCAGGCCAAGCTTTGTAGGTGACAAATATTTAAAATTACTGAAAATGCAGGTACTCATATAAATTACATGTAATTTACTAAATAATTGATTAATGGCAATGAAAAATATTTAAAATCAAAGGATAATTATCTTTCTCTCCTTAATATTTCATGTTGATCAACTCTTATTTTAATTTTTAGTAACAAGGGAAATATTTATTATTTTCTGAAATCGCGAAAATAAAAACCGCCAAATTTTTCTCATACATTTTATCTTTAAAACCACCGAATTTACACCCGTCAAAAAAAACCGCAATACGGTATTATTATTTATTAAAAAGGAATACTACTTCCTTTCAACCTTTAAAATCTTCACTTTGCTATAACTATATTCAACTGATACTGTAGGATTATCTAAAATCACCTTATAATTTATATAGAAAACTTCTACGCAGAGTTAAAATATAAAAGCAGGTTTTCACAAATTTATATACAAAATTATCGTTATATGTACTTAGCTTTTTACTATCACTTAAAGCATTAACTTCAGTATACCATTCATTTTTACAAAATTCCAATATTTTAATATCTGACTTGCATAAGATTTGATCTGAATAACAGTTAAAAAAAAACCCTTTTCTTGAAGATAATTGAAGATAATTTGACACTCTAAATTGCCAGTTTTTAACTCTACTAGTTGCACATCTATTATTCCATAAAACACTTTTTTATTAAGCTATCTACTATCCATTGTTGTACACCTTTGTCAGTTTCTTAACACACATGACTATTGCCTTATCATTGAATTCTTCCATCCAAAATCTCGAATTACAGATAAATTAGGGGTATATTTACCCACTCTTACATAAAATCTCAAAGTTCTTTTTTGTACTACATTTATACAAATAGAATAAAAAAGATAACAGGAAACAGCTACAATGGCCAAAAATATAGTCACATGCCACAAAGTAACAAGGAACTACACACAAAAAACCACAATAAAAATACAAAAGACAAACGTTAACAACGATAGGAATTCTGGGCAGCCAGACTTGGTACCTACACTAGGAAAAGCCAGTGGTAGGGTTAAACTGGTGTATGGGTACCCAAACCTACCCTTTCTCTGTTCTGTTTCCCTATAGTATAATAAAATTACCAATAAAACCCAAAACAGGTAGACTACTAACTCTATGACCACAATCTTTAAAAGGAAAAAGGGGACAAAACGTAATTTTGAAAGATGGGTCAAGGAGTACTTGCCGCTTGACTGCCGGCTAGCTGAAGGAGCCTGCTGGTAAATCACTGTGGCAACACGGAAGAAAAAATTTCAAGCTAAAAACTCCCAGATGGGTTTGGTAAAGAGTCATCATGTATTTCATTAGACATCGGCAGTATCAGTGAGAGGCCAGTATGCGCGTAAAATCCTCAGGTCATTTTACCCCAAAGCTGATTTAACGGACACGTGCAGAATATCCTGTCGATGTCCCCCATTGCGTAAAGAATTTAAGTTACGTCCCAGTCTTTCAGGATTTTTGATAAGTTTCTGGCATTTTTAGCAAAATTTCTGTAAAATCGAGGATGAGAACTGTAATTAGTAATAAGCTGTTTGCGAGTGACATAATATTTAGATATCAAATGTTCATATTTTCGATGAAACTTTTTAAATGTATTTAACAATTTATGAAATCTGTAAACTTGCTGCAAAAGTTAGGAAGTGATAGTAAGGGTACGTTCATTTAAAGTCGTCACCAGAGTAGAACAAACGCGTGCGAATCTTACCATTTGAGAAATATAAACTCCGTAGGATGGAGTTAGAGGATCGTCGTCGTCAAGAAAAGGGAAATTACTGAAATCAAAATCATTCCTTTTAGCTTTAATTTTTGATATTATTTTACCAGAGTCAACGATTATAGTTAGATCCAGAAAAAGGGCAATATTTGGAATCATTGTAAGCTTTATAAAGTTTCAGTTGTTGCGGGTAAATGATGTCGACATAATCGAATTATCGGGATTATCAGTAGTAAAGATATCATCAGTATACCTGCTGTTATCATTGAAAATAGAAATAAGTTGATCACTATTTTGTATGGTTCCATTTTGTAGTTTTTTCATGAAGTCAAGTTCGTAACAGAACAGAAAAAGATCTTCATTAAGAGATGCACAATTTTATACCCATGGGAATTCCAATGACCTGTTGATAAATAATGTTGCCAAAATGCACAAAAATGTTGTCTAGCAAAAGATTAAGTGCTTAAATCGTATCATCAAATGCCAAGCAGGAATTATTGTTGTAAGTTATATTAGAAAAGAATCCTTGCTTTAACTGCAGTCCAGAAAATTAAAAAGGCCATTTAATCAGTTGTCCCCAATTTAGATTTAATCTAATGATTTGGAGGCATTGTATGAAGTGTAGAAAAGTCATAACTATCGATAGCTGGAACTGGTTTTTGTATTGATTGCAATTAAAACTTCAATAGAATTTTTTACACTCTAAAAGTATTTGACACCCGAGTTTTGACAAGTTTTTGAACAATATTTAATCATAAACCCTATTAATACAGGAAAGTGCACTGGTTAAATGGACGGACAAGTTAGTAGTAGAGCAATTGTTCGATGCCGAAATAACATGATGCTTGTAGGGGTTTTGTGAAGCTTAGGAATCCTTTACATTGTAGGCAAGGTGTTATCTTTAGGTGGAATTTTGAGCATTTCTGTATTCTTGTAATGTTGTTTGGTGAGAGTTTGTTCATCACAATTGGTGTGTTTGAAAGTTTTAGACTTGGCAAATTCATTTTGTTCGACATTAATATAGTATTTCTTTCAAGTGATAGCTCTCTAGTGCCCCAAATAGCTGCATCGCTGCACCATAACTAATAATAGACCACACTTAACTGTCATATAAAGTTGTATAAACCTCCATTTACCTTACACTTTGCTATTTATGAACCCATAGCTCTACTAGCTGACGTAACAACAGCTTTAGCCATAACATTGGTATCTAAAAATTATGTTATAGCTAATCCTAAATAATTATACTTTGACACAATTTCAAGTTGAAAACTTTTACATGTTACATCATATCTTTAGACTAATATCTAAAATGCACAATTTTGGATTTATCCTAATTTACCTCTAATGGTGAATAAAAGGATATGGAGTAAATGCACATGAGACAAAGTCTCTACAAATACATGGTAAAAAACAAGCAAAGGAACAACGCTTTTATTGTTGTTCTTCATTTGTTCTAAATCATTTGTACAACACCAATCATTTAAAACATCCAAAAGCGCTTGTGAATACGATTCACTTTCTGCTAATAAGACAACATAATCAGCGTATAATAAGGTAAATAATCTGTTATCTCCAGTTTCAATTCCAATTCTAAGCTTTTATTAGATCATCAACTAAATCATTGATAAATAAGTTAAACAATAAGGGAGATAACTAGCATTATACCTGCTTAAGACCTGTATTAACTTCAAACCAATCTGTGTGAAAATTATTTATTTTTACACAACATTGTACTGAATGATATATAGATAAAATTTATCTTAACATTTTACTACTTAAACCTAAGCAATCCAGCTTTTTAAATAGAATATTTCTATTTATATTATCATATGCTTTCATAAAAATAAAGGCTGCAAAATTACTAAACTTTTTAAGCTTACGAGTTTCAATTATTGAAGTCAATGTAGATAAGTGATCAACAGTACTTCTATTTTTACGAAAACCATTTTCCTCTTCACATATTAGAACTTTCCCATCTACCCAGTCACTGAGACGATCGTTTACAGCACCACAATACACTTTATATGCAGACGGTGCAAGAGTTATACCTCTATATGATAGAGGATTGGTAGGATCTGAAGTTGCACATTTTGGAATTGGCGTTATAATTCCTTTTGTCCGCATAGAAGGAATAATACCTGATTCAAAACACATATTACATATATTGTGCAAAATCTAAATAACAGCATTATTTTTAAATAACTCGACCGGTATTTTATCAACACCAGGCGACTTACCATTTTTCATTTTATTTCAGACTTTGATTATTTCATCACATGAAATTTCACAATCTAAATTGTCATCATATATATTTTCACTATTAAACACATTCTCAATAGAAACATTTGTCCGATTTAATAACTCACAAAATGATCTTTTTCATTTATATAGAACTATATTTTTATTACATGAAGTAGAACCATCGTGGCAATTAATGGCTAATTAATACTGATTCTTATTTATATACATTACAGTAGTATATGCCATATGGCGATTTCAGAAAAAGAATTTAAGACTCCTAAGAAAGGGGTGTCTCTGTGAACAGTAGACGGTGAAACTTTTCAAACTTTTTTCTTGAAGAATATTAGCAAAAGGAAAATTGAATTTGTGAAATATTTTGGTTTATCCTGTGTCTACCACCTTAAATTTATTTAATTATCTGCAGGCTATTTTACTGTATGGATTGGTTTAAAAGGAACACAGTGGATGACTGGTGAAGCAATAGATCTTGTAACACTTGGAATCGGTGCACAGTTTAATGGTTTTGATGATGACTACCAGAACGACCCTGAAAAGGACTGTGGTTCTCTGTATGTTTCAGATAGCAACATTCATGACGAAAGTTGTAACACCAGGACAAAGACAACGTTTTTATGTGAAATCGTTTTAACATGATTTTATATTTATTATAAAAGAAAAGGCAAAACGATTTTTATGTTCAGGAATCCTTTAGGAAATGCAGCACATCATTGTATTAACGGAGTGAATTTCTCAACCTTATGTTTCACTATATATGTTTATTCTTTATTGCCAATTACAGTTATATTTCATCACAAACTTAAAAGTATAAATACATTTTAAACAGTAGTTTGAGCTTTTTTATACCCCCGGCTCTAGTTGGTGTTATATAGCGATCATGATATCCGTTCGTCCATCCGTTCGTTATTCCGTAAGCTATAGGGTACTTACTTTGTGGCGACAAGTCCTCCTAGACCACTTGGTGAAATTCAATGAAACTTTCACACAAGGCCATTGTGCAAATTTGATTCGACTTGTTGAGGTATATATTAGTGAGCTTTGTTCAGTTTTTCCAGTTTTGCGTAAGTATCATATTCTTTTAAGCAAATTCGAACAAATTATTGCTAACTACGCTAAGCAGTCGTCATTTTTTTTTAAAAAATTACGACTTTGACTGGTTACATACGCTTGATAAAATATAATGTAACATGCGTATAAAAGGTGAAAACAATGTCAATATGTTTTGACAGTATAAGAATAATGTTTTGCCCTCACTTTTAACACGGACCTAATTTAAACAAGGAGACACATACATATGAACAATACGGACCCAATTTTATACAATTTTTGGATCAGGTGCACCAGTATGTAAGCATCTCTCGACGGATGCTGTATACAGAGCAGGACATGCTTACCCTGAGGAGCACCTGATGTCACTCTATTTTTTTGAGAGTTCACACTGTAAGTGCTTTAGTTTTTTGTGTTGTATATGTAGTGTTCGTGTGTTTTGTGGGCATGTGGTGTATTTGGTCTTCCGTCTTCTGGTAATCTTGCTTTTGCCTTGTCTCTGGACTTTGATTTGTGCAATCTTGTGCTTTGTTGCTTCGGTATTCTACTGCCGTTGTTTTGCTTCTCAGAAGACACCTGCCGTGTTTGACTTGACATGTCAATCTCGGCAGGAAAGTCAAATCAATTAGAAGAAAAACAAATTTGATCTGTTAAAGGGAAAGATCTGTTTTCATCTTGAAAACATATGCCATAGCTGCCCACAAGCCAACATTTTTGTTTACTTGTGAAATAGAAGAAGTAAGTTAAATAATATCACTGATGTAATCATTGACCTTGGCTATGCATATTATCATGCATTTGCATTTATGTCATTTTGATTCGGTACATTTTCCTTCATAAACAAACAAACAAACAAACATTTTTAATTGTCAAGGAGGAGCTGACCAATCAATATAAATTTGAATACAATGATTTCGATAATTACAGAAGTTATTTATAATATACAAAATACACAATTTATATTATGATATATGAGTAAGATGAAGCTATAGAACAAACACAACGACCACTGCGGTCCAATGGAATGTTACTCAAGAGGCAAATCATCAATAAATAAAGTTATATTGTAAAATCTATATATATATATATATATATATATAAGAGTTTGTGGGATAGATTAGGACAATAGTTCCCGTCTTACATTATGTTCAAATTATTAATTAATTGAAACAGTTGGTTATAAATAGATTAGTTTTCTGAAGAAATTAACCATATAAACTTATGTTCATTGCATAAATACTCAAAGTTTTTTATATTCATTTTCAACAACAGACAAGTGTTTTTGTCTCTCATTTTTTAAATTTTACATAGGAAAAGAAATTGAATTTCATCTTCAATGCCGCCTCCACAGACTTTACATATTCTTTGTTCTTTTCGAACATTAGAATATCTTCCACGCTCAATTTCTATGTTATGTGAACTTATCCTAAAATTTGTTAAAAAACGTCTTTGACTGTAAATTTCCAAATCCAAATATTTTTCAAAAGTCAAATTAATCTTAAAAAGTCTAATCCGTACGGTTTTTATTACCATAGTTAGACTTTCGAACATCATCAAACATGGAATATCTCCATAATATTGTATGAAAAGATAACTCACTCCATCGTCCATGTTGTCCGTAGCTATATTTGATATTACTGATTATTCGGATCTATCTTGGTTTTATACATTTTAAACATTTTTTTGGAATTATGGATTTCCTATGTTTTTGGGTTCTAGTGCTGCTGATGGGGAATTAGTTTCCGAAATGGCCATACAGCTCATTTAAATTATTGCAGTTGGAGTTAACATATGTGTTATGGTCTCATGTACATTTACACCATATCCTTTCATAGAATACAGATTAAATTTCTTTTGATACAATAAAATATTTAGTCGACAATTCAATATCTTATTGTATTGAATTATTTACAAATATTACTACTAATTATTAGATCACGATAGTTTAATGGTTCCAATGACCTGCAGATTTTACAATTTTACTTGCCTCTCACTGATACTGCCGATGTCTACTGAAATCCGTAATGATTCTTTACCAAACCGTTCGGGAAGTTTCGAATTTGATTATTATTCCGTAGTGTGACAGTGTTTTACCAGCAGACTTGGCTCCTTGAGCCAGCCGGCAGTTTAGCGGTGAGCACTCCTCGACCCATCTTTCTAAATTACGTTTTGTCTATTATTTCCTTTTCAAGATTGTGGTCTTAGAGTTAGTGGTCTACCTGTATTGGATTTTATTTGTATGTTTATTATACTATAGGGAAACGGGATAGAGAAATAGGAGGTTTGGGTATACATAAACCGGTTTAACCCTACCGCAGACTGTTGCCAGTGCCGGTACCAAGTCCGGCTATCCCGAGTTCCTATCGTTATCTATGTTTGTCTTTTGTCATTTTATTGTTTTTCTTGTGCAATTCCCTGGTTGATTGTGACATGTGATTGTAATGTTCGGCCATTGTAAGTGTTTCCTGTTATCTTTCCTTCAATAATTCCTTACTTCCCTTTTTAAAAACTGGTACTAAAATGCCTTTTGTACAAATTTTAGGATATTTTCCGGGAAATAAAATATAATTGAAAAGTTTATAAAGACTAAAGTGAAAAGTTTATGAAGACTATGTTGGATAAAAGTTTGACTATTTCTGAGCATTTCATTCAATATTGAGTCCAATCCGCTGGCTTTATTATTTTTAGGGTCTCTGATATCATCAGTTATTTCTTTTATTGCTATTATATTATCAATTTCTGAGTAAACTTTTTTTTCTCAACTTTTCTTAATTTTTCAAAAATTTCAGCCGAAGTCCTATCAGGTGTTTTGTTTAAATCTTTCGACAAAAGGACCATCAAATTAGCCAACAGATAAGAACTAATATCAAGATGGTTGATGCTTTAGAAAGAGATGTGTATTCATAAGATTATCCCAATGCACATTCTACATTAGAAGTAACAGGTATTAGGAAATTGTGTAATAACGCCTTGACATACGCGAATGTGAAGAATCTTTAAAATCCTTACGAATGGTAAATTCGTAGTCGTTTGCATGCATCCGAATATTACTCGTTGAAATCCGTAAATAACTCGTGGACATTCGCAGATATTCGTGTCGATTCTTGTAAGGACGTGTCAAAAATTTTTTACACGAGTGTCCACGAATCTTTATTGATTATTTCATCAGTAAAATGCTCGCAAACCAATCTTTACAATTCGTAAGTCATCGTTAACCGATCGCAATAAATTGTAAAGCATTGCAATAAATCGTGGGCAATATGGTTCCTAATATGTTTTACGATTTATTTACGAATAATTGCGATTTTTGCGATTTATTTACGAATAAACACGTATTCACGAGATCATTTTGAGTACATGAATATACTTTACATATTTATACGAATACTTTGAGAGTGCTTTACAAATGAATGCGAGTATTTATAAATTGTAACGATGTATTAATAATATGGAGTCGGCACTCCAACTTGAGCTGTGTCCCTCTGTAAAGTAGGATTGATGTCAGTTTTCATTTTTTTTCCTCTGTGGCAGTGGAAGAACAAGTCGAGGAATCTTTTGTACAAAATAAAGTTTATTTTGTGGTAGGACATTACTCGTCTTTGTAGCTGTCTCACGTCCTTGTTTNGTCTTTGTTTTTATCTGTTACCGTTTCTGCCATGTCTTTGGACTTCGATTTTTGTAGTCATCGCTTCCCTTGTTCCTTCGGTATTCTACTGCCGTTGCTTCATAAATACATATTAGACCAAATGAGGCTATACAGTCTGAAATTTATTAAGTAAATGTTACTCTAAAAGAAAAATTGTTTGTGAAACACTCGTAACTAAATCTTAGATATTCGTAAAAACTCGTTAAGTTATCGTAAATAATACGTTTATTATCCGTAAAAGCGAGGAACAAATCGGAATAATTCGTTTTGTGCTCGCAAGAATTCTTAGATAACTCGTATGAATTCGTATGTCACTCGCATTTATTCTTAACGATTCATAATTTTATTGTAAATGCATCGGGTTCATTCTTAGTAAATCGTTAAGTTGTCGTTGATACTCGCAAATCATCGTAAAGAAATCGCAATTCATCCGTAAATGTGTTTTATTCGTAAGCATTCGTGCAAGTTTTACGAATCTTGTAAATTTAAAATATTCGTAAGGTTCGTAAGAAAAATTTATGTATGTGAAAGGGGCATAGCACAATATTTATTTTTACGTGGATCAAATGCATAGTATTGACTAATGAAATTCGTGTTGCATAAAATGTCTCTAAGTAGTAGATTTTTTTCAACCTTGACCATAATCCGGGTTACAGATAAACCTTTTCATTGCATAGGATAAAAAATAAAGACGTCTGCTGAACGATAAATAGAGATTTCCTCGTTTTTTTATGGCATACTTATTTATAAGAATACCGTGTACCAAAGGGGGTGACATTACATAGATATTTAGCTTGACTTATGATTTGTTTAAAAAACAATTGAAATTTTCTCTATTTTTTCGTTCAATCTTAATTGCATCTCTTCATGTTTTTTTTTATTATTTTTCTCTTAATGCTGCGACCTTTTAATAGCAATTGTTGTTGAGTTGCTCGCGGACACAACTGCAATAGAAGGAGGGATTTGGCGCGCCCTGATTCCGATTCAACTCGCCAATGCTTTTGAAATGCCTGTACCAAGACAAGACCATTGCTGTCTACAATTTTACGGTGAATTTCCACCTGCTTTGGCTTTTTACCTCTTGGACGTTTGCTCGGTAATTTTGTTATTACCCCTTTTCTTTATACAAGAAAATTTAAAATAACCATCTGATGCAAGATTTTACACAAAAGGTGATATTTAAGTTGAAAAATTGCGACATCGAGGGACAAAACTCTGCACGGGACAAATTTTATAATTTTCGACCCTGCACGATCTTTTGCTTTGTCATAATATGTTTAAATTGTTAGATATGTAATCTTTACATTAAGGACATACATTTTTTACAAACAATTATCGGAGACAAGTAATACACTCCTGAAATTATTGATATTCTGCTTAGATTCACAACTTATTGTTTAAATTTTATCTGCTTCTAAAAGTCATGTTATTCGTATTAATTATAAGTTATCGCATTTTTTCTAAATATCAATTATCATCCATTCCAGTAATGTGAAGATAAAACTTAAATATATAAAAGCTTTAGCGCAATTTAAGTTTTATTGACCAACCCATCAAATTTAAATCATCAATACTGCAAACTAGATTTTTGTTGTTTTTTATCTGGATGGTTTGTTGAAGTGAATGGTCCCTGGCCGGTTAAGCATGCGGTATAGTGTTATACATCTGGCGATGTGTTTTTATTTCTGTAATAGTAATAAGGAAAACGTAAAGAAATACGGATACACTTCACTGAATCCACCGTGTAAACTTCAACACTCAGTGTACGAGACATTAAACGGAGCAACTGTTATAAAATGTGCGGATTTCTGTCATACCAATTCGTTCGGAGTATGTGGTAGATTTATCTACAACCAAAACACTAAATCGTGTAAGCTTCATTCAACAACTGGTTATGCTGGTACTAGTCCTGTTAATGAGATTACACCAGACGGATCGACAATTTACAGTCAATTTAAGTCAGGTAAACAGTACATCATAACAGGTTGAGATCAGTCTCCTGAACGATTTAGTGTATCCCAAACGTGATATTTCATCGAAACGGTTATTAATTTAATACAGCAAAATCTCTTCTTTCGGATTTTTGCCAATAAGCCGCAAATACGCGCCTTTATGATAATGTTGTGAGAAGATTTATAATTTTAATTCTGTCTCTGTGATTGTTCTCTCGCAAAAAGACGATCAGTGCTCCTAAGGGGTGAAAAATAGAGGAAAATTCCTGATCAAAAGTTGTTGGTAATGATCTGTGCAGTTGTGTCAAATCGGCAATAAATCCAAGATAAGTTATTTTACTGGTGGAAATCAACACCTTGTAATAACACGTTGATGATATGATGATATCCTGTTTGGAATACGATCACCCGTTTGGGACACTGTTTTCTTCCTGTTATGATTGTCACTGAGAAGATTACACAAACCCTACTTCGAACTCATTAATTAATTATTGATGATGACTACTGCTTCCTCTAATTCTAAGATCTCCGAGTGAATTGTTTTTTCTTTTTTTTCATTTAAGGTAGATAGACACTGTTGCGCTGCGCAATGCAATTGCGCATAAGAAAAATAAAGAGTCGGATACGGGGTAGGTTTGATTTTCGGGCCGGAACAGTAATTTGACGGCTTTTCCTTTGTGACGTCACAATTGAATGACAAATGTGAAACGTCATATTTCGTTTACTTTGCCGCGAATTAACTCCCTTTTCCCGAAAATAATGTTTCATCCGGAAACTTTGTAAAATATCTCCGTTAAAAGCATGGTGACATATTCATTTTTAATTGTAACCAATAAATTACATCATAAACTATCTGTTCACAAAAATGCATCAAAATCTCATGGATAAAAAGTTCATTTCTATTAAGCTAAAAATTGCCTTTCCATATTTTCCCCGTGCATTCTTCGTAAACTTAGGTGAAAAAATGGCTAAAAATGAGCAAACTTTGATCTCAATTCTAGAAAACTGAACAAGCATGGTGAACCATACTTTTTATTGTATATTTTGGGTAAGTAGGATTGATTCTTCAATTGAGCCGACTTACAGCAAAATCTCATGGATATGAATATTACTGTCTATCTACCTTAATAACATCTACTTTCTCAATTGTCCTACCCTTCACTGCAAAAGCGGATCAGTAGTGGTCCACATTTGTTGCAATTTATTGCTAATCAAACATACTATATGTTTTTATTTGGAATGTTCTTTATGGTTTTTGATTAGTTTAATAAAATTCTTATTCTTATTCCTATTCTTCATAAACTTGAAATTAATTACTGGTTTGTTTCTATGAGGTAGTATGTCGGCATTTGTTGATTCCGTATGTTCGGATTAATGAAGAAAAGATAACAGGAAACCCTTACAATGGTCGAAAATTTCAATAACAAGCCACAACCTACCAGGGAACTGCACAAAAAACAATCAAATGACAAAGACATCGATAATAACCCGGCAATGGTGGACTTGGTACGGGCACTTGTAATAGGGTTATCCCGATAGAGTTACATCGTTAATCAGTACCCAAAACTTGCCCTTTCTCTTTCCCGTTTTCTTTAGTATAAACACACAAATAAAACCCAATACAGGTAGAGTACTAACACCGAGACCACAATCCTAAGAAGGAAAGAATAAGACAAAACTTGATTTAGAAAAATGGGTCAAGAAGTGCTCGCCGCTAAAATGTCGGCTATCTCAAGGAGCCTAGTCTGCTGGTAATGAAAAACAAATTAAAAAATTCCCGACAGGTTTGGTAAAGAATCATCATGGATTTCGGTAAACATCGGCAGTATCAGTGAGAAGCCAGTATACCTGTAAAATCTTCAGGTCATTAGATCCCAAAGCCATTTTAACGGAATCATGAAGAATATCCTGTCAATATCCCCGTTACCTAATGAATGTAAGTTACGTCCAATTTTTCCGGATTTTTCATCAGTTTTTGACTCTTTTAACAATATCTTCGTAAAAATGAGGTTGAGAAATACCCTAAGCTGTTTGCGAGTCGCTTGATATTTAGATATCAAATGTTCATATCTTAATAAAACTTCTTAAATGTGTTTATCAATTTATGCAATCTGTGACCTTGTTGTAAAATTTTGTATGTGTTAGTAAGGTAACGTTCATTAAAGTCTTCAAGAGTAGAATCGTAAGAGTTGAGATATATACACCCCGTATGATGGAGCTACAGGGACGTCGCCGTCAAGAAAAATGTAATTAGCAATAGTGGAACAAAATCATCCCTTTTATCATAAATTTTAGTTTTGATTTTTTCACAGTCAATGATGACATTTAGATCGAGAAATGTGTAGTATTTAGAATCATTGTTTCCTTCATTAAGTTTCAGTGCCTTAATCATGTCATCGCAATTACAGGAACAATGATTTTTATAAGTAATATTAGAAGAATCCTTGCTTTTTATTACAAAAAAATGAACTGTAGACCATAAAATTTGAAAGACCATTTTATAAGTTGTCCCAATTTTGATTTAATCAATTCATGTGGAAGGTTTGTATAAACTGTAGAAAAATCATAACTGTCAATGGACGAAACTGGTCTTTTGATTGATTTTAGTTTATCTAAAACTTCAATGGAAATTTTTACACTTCAAAAGGTTTTTTTCACAGTATTTATTTAATAGGTGAATGCACTGGTTAAATGGATGGATAAATTAGGATAACAAGAAACACCTACAATGGCTGAAAAATACAATTAGTACGTGCCACAGTCTGACAGGGACCTGCACAAGAAAAACAAGTATAAGACAAAAATGAAACATAGACAACGATAGGAAGTCGGGATAGCCGGACTTGGTACCGACACTAGCAAAAGCAAGCGGTAGTGTTAAACCGGTTTATGGGTACCAAAACCTCCCCTTGTTCTGTCCCTTTCCCTAAAGTATAAAAACATACGAATAAAACCTAATATAGATACAGACTACAAACTACTAACTCCTACTAAAATTCTCTTAATTTTAGCTTAATTCTGTTTATAGACACCTTAGGCGGTGACTTTTTACAATTATTTTTATTAAAATGTAATATGTTGGTGATTTTTGTAATTATTCTTTGAACATATTGGGTGCTTGTTTGTCTGCACTTTCTCGTTTGCACCATTTTATACAATACTTGCTAACTGCGTCTTTAATAATATCAAAACAGTTAATTTTCGAAGATGGGCGATATAGAAACGATTTGCTAGAGTTATCTAACGTCTTTATCATCGATGATGTTCAAGTTTCCCGTTTGTATATGTTCGCATTGGGTCATAGCGATATGGCAACGTGGAACAGTCTCAGCTTCTAGGGTGATTCTTCTCGAAATTAGCCAAAGAACTAGGTTATAGAACAATAATTGAAAAAAATACTTCTATTAGGTTTTGGAAAAAAAGGAAATAACAGGCATGTACTTGTTGTCAATATAAACGGTGAAAAAATAGTGAATATCTGGGTACCAAAAATGCATGCGATGTTGATTAAATCAATTCCTTTATTTATATTTTATTTTCAAAAAATGTTTTACATATTCATCGGGTTTGTCGATTCTCGAATAAAGCAGATGAAAGCAGAAATCATCAATAATTTTAGAACATGCATTGAGCAGACTATTTACAAATATTGTATCACATTCAAAACAGATTCTGTGAAGTTTATGAACAGGCATTGAGCAGAGTTTGATTAAAAAAAGCCGTGCCGCCCATCTTTTAAAAAGTATACAGATCTTTAACATTTAAGGGGTATTTGCGTTTTTTATTATGTTTTAATTTACTCTGCGACCATGTGCCCTGCGATGGCGTAATCTCAGAGGAGAAATACCTATGACGTCAATTGAAGCATGTTGAGAAATGTTTCCTTGGTCCATAATTTTGTCATTTAAACCTAAAGGGTAAGCTGTCTGAAGAGTTGTATCAAAGAAAGTTCATGTTCTCTACTTGATCTTAGATCTCAAATTCTATCTTAGATTGGACAGTGGATTTTTCTACAATTTCTAGAGATTTAACTTTATGTCATCATTATAAATGAAACAGTTCTGATATATGTAATACATGTTTTTTTTTGTATCTCAACTTTTTCGGGAAACGAATGCGATACAGGTGTTCCTGGGTAATTCTTTATAAAGAACGACAGGTTTTTCCTACGCACTGTATCCACGGCCTAGTTGAGTTCAGGTAATAAAATATACGAAGCCAGGTGTTTGTCAGATGATATCAGCAGGGAATTTGATGGTAAAGATCCTGCCATTTACATTTGATTTTACAGTATTTTCCTGGACCAGGCGAGGACAAGTGGCACATTTGCTAGCGTCGCACTTTTGAACTTTAGAAAATCCACGACACAGAAGCTGTTGTGTATCTAGATATTGTAATTATTGACATAATTTAGGTATTTTTGAGGGAATAAGCCGATATCTATAATTCAAACAAAACAGTAGTATGTTCATAAAACAAACTTTGGGATTTTTTGCTTATGGTAAATGGTTTGATGTTTAGAGTCAAATTGAGCACTCTGTTTTTTTTCTAAACAGTGCCTTATAAATTGCATAGAACAAATAATTGGCGTATCTGCAGATCAATCCTCCGGATTGAACGAATATAATAATCTAACATTGAATTCTGGATCAATTTCGGGCAAAATACCCAATCATGATATGATTCATGCAACATTAATATATAAACACACACATAATGTATTTTCTGGCTATTTTAATGCAAACAGAGGGGGGAAAATTGTCAATTTTAGAGAAAAATTGTTCGGTAATAGAAAGTTTTATGGATGTTGGAAGTCAATTTTACTTTAGAATTGCAATGATTTATACTTGTTGTAAAGAGGATGATATGTACTTTCATTTTGTACCCACTTTTTATTTATCTAAACTACTCATAAATAAAATTAATCAACAGAAGGACAAAACTGAAAATATTCAAAGATCTATCTTTTACGGTTTTAAAACTATCTTGTTTTACGGTCGAAATCACCATCTTGTGGACCGCTATGGGATATCTGTTTCCCAGATGACAATAGATCTATCCCTTTAAAGCTTAATTGTTGTTTCCTCTACCGGGTTTGACTTTACTACCGGATTTGACATGTTCAACGCGGCGGGTGTCTTATAAGAAGCAGGAGATGCTTACTCTACCGGTGCACCTGATCTCACCCATGGTTTTTTATTGGGTCCGTGTTGTTTGTGTGTGTGTATCTTCATTGTTCTTTTCTGTGCCGAACTCAAGCCGTGTCTCTGTTTCTTTTTTGTTTCCGATGTTGCCATTGTCCTTGGATTATTCGTTTTGGATTGACGGTTCGGTTCTCACTTACTTTACTTTAGGTGTATTTAAAAAAAATAATTGTTTGATCATTTGAATCATGTTAACATGTTTTGTATGCAAGAAATAACATTGAAAGACTAACAACGTCAAAATATGGAAATGATTTGTACTAGGGGTTATATAGACCATTCAACTTAAACAATTTCAAGAAAAATCGAATAGTCTTAGTCAGAATTTTATAGGGGTAGGGGTAAGATTTAAGGAATTTTTGTAGATATTAAGGAAAAATGTCGCATATGAGGATTCTGTGTAAAGCTTATACCCTAGGTTATCAATTAATACCAATTTATTATAGATGGGAGGCACCCGTTAACATTTTAAAGCAAATGAATGAAAAAATGCTGCGAAAAAAATCAAAATTTCGTCGGATGGGTCCAAAATGGGTGTTTATTCCACTATTGCGTGCAGGTAATGCTCATGTTAACATGACGATTGTTTTATTCTGAATGGGGCTGTAAGCGAACATAAAAAATACGAAGGGGGTTGAAAAGTAGTAGATACACGGGGATTATTTCAGCCCATGGACTTTTATTGCTTGCAATTCAAATCCAGTTATTATGTCGCCCCAGACGTAGTCGGGACGACTTATTGTTTTTTGTCCGCTTTTTTATTATTATTCATTATTATTATCATTCAGTCTCCCTAACAAAGTTGGGAGACTTTTTGTTTAAGACCGTATTCACATTAGAACAATATGCGATCGATTCAAATTAAGATTGATTCTTTTAAAACCTGTTTATGTTCATATTTAAAATATATCAATCTCGATCGCAATCAAGTTTGACGTTCTCATTCGGTTGCGATCGATCGCATGCTTATTCAAATCACTTTAATCGATCACAATCGATCTTTACTGTTCACACCAACGCCATAATCGTCTATATTTGAATCGATCTTTTTTAGGTCACCTCTTTTTATCGGACCAAATAAGATCGATCGCAATCGATCTTTTTATAGGATGAACAGCTAAAACCGATTTGAATCGATCGCGATCTATTCAAATATTGTAGGTGTGAACGGGGTCTTTGTTGCCTTTCTTATCTTTATTCTGCTTTCTTTCTTTCTTCTCGTCCAGATGAAGTTGTCCGAAGCAGATCTCGGAGACTACCAAAGCTACAACTTTGACACTTTGTGGGTATTTAGCCCAATTTATCTTGTTGTGCATGACTGAAAAATTATCAGAAGGGGGTTTATTAAATGTACATTCATGGTGTTCAAAAAGGGTGGGGTCTTCCAAAGTAATCCTACGGGAAAAAGAAGTCTTCGATGTTTTTCACCACATTTCTCACTGTATCTGAACAACTTATGATAAAACTCAATTGAATTTCATAGAAAGGTATCGGTCATGACAGAAAGGGGTCTGCAGCATTGTAAATTTCAAAATTACTACTGTTGCCATGAAAATTAAACCAAAATATGGAAATTTTGAGAAAATAGTAAATTATGTTGATAATTATATATTATTTACGGCAATATGTATTACAAACGTTACAAGGGGAATTCCTGCCAAAATTTCTGAAATTGGGTGTTATGGACAAGAGAGCATTTGGTTGGCATGGCAACAAAACCAGAAACTTTTTCTGCAATCGTGTTTTTTATAAATACAAGGAACTTCAAGAAAAACATGTTTTATTCTGTTTTATGTTTTGATTGCAGCAGTATGTATTACCTTGATTATAAGGATAATTCTTTGCTAGGCAGAAGTCTTCAGTGGATAGTATTGAACAGTGAAGCATTTGGTTGCCATGGAAACCAAGCCAGAAACCAGTTATTTTGAGAAAAATATGTTTTTGTATTTTTATTACAGCTATTTGTATTACTAAGGTAATAAGGAGAATTCTTTTTTGGTAGCGGTCTTTAATTTGGTCTAATGCACAAAAAAGGGTTTGGTTGCCATGGAAACAAAGCCAAATTCTTATTTATTTGAAGAATTATGGGTTTTCAGATAAAAAAAACAAGGATTTTTTTTAAAAAAATGGTGTATTATGCTGTTTGTTATATGCCTTAATTTATTTTGAAACGAGGTATAAACTCGGTTGAAATGAATAATGGGGTGTTTGATTGCCATGGAAACCAAGACAGAAACTTAAAATTTTGGGAACGACGTGTTTTTCTATTTTTATAACAGGTATATGTTGTACTTGGGTATTAAGGGAAACCACTGTCCATTTTTTCCTTGAAACGAGGTATAAAATTTATTGTAATGGATAATTCTGCATTTAATTTCCATGGAAACGAAAAACGTGTTTTTATTGCATGTTTTGTTTTGATTTCAGCAATATGTATAAGCTTATCTTAAAGGGAATCCTATCCCAATTTTTTAAAGTTTATTAAGAGGGGGTATTTTGATGTCTAAGATCCGTTATGGAATTTTGTTTGGGAGACTTTTGTGTTTCGCTCTGCGAACACAGTTATAACTTGTTAAGTCCCCCAAACGAAGTTTGGGGAGAGAGACTTATTGTTTTTACTCAATTCTTATTATTATTCTTATTCTTCTTCTCTTTCCCATTGATGTCCAGTTATTGATGTCGCTACGAAGTTGAAGACATCGCACTGTCGGCAATGTCGTTACGTTGTTGCCTAAGCCGTTTTTATCAACGCCAACATCGTCGACATCGCAATTTCGTCACGATGTCGTTTTGTGTTTGACAACATCGATCTTTATCAATGTAAAACCGTCCACATAGCGATGTCGGCAATGTCGTCAGTGTCGTCACGATGTCGTCCCTCTGCTGACTACATCGTCCTTTATCAACGTCAACATTGTCGACATCGCGATCCCGGCAATGTCGTCACGATGTCGTTCTGTCTTTGACGACATTAGCCTTTATAGATGTCAAATTTGTCAACATCGACGGCATAGTAATTGTAGAAAAGTCGTCAATATATCTTTCTTCATTTGTCAACTTCGCATTTCTATAGGAAACGAAGGAAGCTAAATATTAATTGTCAAGTGCATGTATATTCTTGAAAATTTCGCTGAATTGCATAAATGTTATAATTAAGGGTTCTTTTTTTTAAAGATATCTTAAAGTAATTAAAAACTTTTTGGAGTTTCCTAGAACAATTATTGCTATCAGATTTCTGCAGTACCAATATATAAATAAAAATGCCGTTACAGTTTGGTGCAGTCCTTTACAGATCTATTAAATGATAGGACGATGTTAGCATAATATAGGCGGAATAAACAAGTAGGCAATGTAGCACCGATATCGCCAATACAACGATGTCGGCGATGTTGACAAAAAGCAAGCGGGTGTAACGCTGTCAATAATGTGCCGATATCATCAACATTGCCTTGTCTATCATTGTCCGACCATTTTCTCGAAGATTAATAGTCGGATCTTGACCAAACTTCACAGGATGATAGACCCTTATCCAAAAAGATGCAATCGGGTCTTGGAATTTTCAAAACGACACCGGTTGCCATGGAAACGACAAAAAGGGCGGGAAAATGAAAGTGCTCAGAATTGGATGAAACTTTACAGGAAGGTTGCTTAGGACATGGGGAATAAGGTTCAAGTCTCCGAGACTTCAAAATGGCACTAGTTACCATGGAAACGGCAAAAAGGCGGGAAAATTAAAGTGCTTGGAATTGGATGAAATTTTACAGGAAGATTGCTTAGGACATGGGGAATAGGGTCTTCAAAATGGCACCGGTGGCCATGGAAACGGAAAAAAGGGGGGAACATTCAAAATTTTCAGAATTAAATAAACTCAGAAAAAAGGTTGCTTTGGTTGTGTGGAAGTGAATTGTAGCCGGGATTTCTGATTTGGGAGTTCGTTTGGGAGGCTTTTGTATCAGTATCCTGATACAGTAATACATTTTTATTATTGTTTCTTTCTTCCACCTCTTTTTGTCCAACATATATCCCGATGATGCCTGGACAGATATCATTCATATTTGATACAAAGTTGGATCACTATCTGGATGGGTTCATGGAAGCATTTTGTTTTCAAAATGGCGGCCATTTCCAAGATGGTCGGCGAAAAACGAGGTAGAGTATGACAATGCGAACTTGTTCATCCTTGGCTCAAAGTTGGAAAACCGCAGGGAGATTTGCATACACCGACAAAAAATTTTAAAATGGTTGGCGTTTCCAAGATGGTCGCCAAAATACGTAAAAATTTCAACTTTGTCCAATTACAACGAAAATTAGATTGAGTAATCAGTAGATTTTGATGCTGCGAAGAAGATGGAATCATCGATTTGAAGGTCTGAGGCGATATTCAGCTATTGCTTGCGATTGCAAGTCTAGTTATTATTGTCTCCCCAGACGTAATCGGGACGAATTTTTTTTTTCTTTTAGTCTTTTTTTTCTTTTTGTCCATTTCTTTATTATTATCAAATCTCCCGAAACGAAATTCTCGTTCTTCTACGTCCGTCTCGAAAATTGTCGGACTTTTTTCTCGGAAAATTATGGTCGGATCTTGGCCAAACTACTCTAGCAGTTCGATCCTTGTCCAGAAAGAGCCAAACGGGTCTTGAAATTTTTAAAATGACACCGATTTCCATGGAAACAGGAGAAAGAACAGGATATAAAAGTGCTCAGATTTTTGTGACACTTAATAGGGATGTTTCTTAGGACATCAGGAAATTGGTTTCTGGTCTCCAAGAATTTAAATGGCACCGATCGCCATGGTTACAGCAAATAGGCGGGAAAATAAAGTGCTCACATTTGGATGAAACTTTACAAGAAGGTTTCGTAGGACATTGGTTTCTGGTCGCCAAGACTTCAAAATGACACCCGTTGCCATAGAAACAAAAAAGGTGAAAAAATTAAAATGTTCAGAATTCGATGAAACTTAAGAAAAAGAATGTTTACAACTTGGGAAGATGATTTCTGTCTCCTAGAATTCAGAATAAGGACCGTTGCCATGGAAACAGAAAAGTTCGGGAAAATTAAAAGTGTTCAGAATTAAATGAAACTCAAGAGACAGATTGCCTACGTTGTGTGGAAGTTATTTGTAGCCCGGATTTCTTATTTGGGGGTTCGTTTGCCAGACTTTTGCATCAGCATTATGATACATTTTTTTATTATTATTATCTTCATTCTCTCTTCCACCTCTTTTTGTCCAGGTATTTTTCAGTGATGCTTGGACAGGGTTCAATCATGTTTGGCACGTCAGTACCTCGAAGGCTGCACTCAATTTTTTTTTCTAAATTGCCGCCATTTCCAGGAAAGTCGGACGGATACGAAAAATTCGAATGGCAGGACATGCTTACCCTTACGGAGCACCTGATGTCACTCCCGGTTTTCATGGGAGTTCACACTATGAGTGCCTTAGTTCTTAATGTTATCTTTTTATTTCCGTGCATTGTAGCTGTCTCACGTCCTTGTTTTGTCTTTGTTTTTATCTGTTACTGTTTTTGCCATGTCTTTGGACTTCGATTTTTGTAGTCATCGCTTCCCTTGTTCCTTCGGTATTCTACTGCCGTTGTTTCAACTAAAATTGTTTTTATTAAAAATGCATGGACAGACTTCGATCATATTTTGTACAAAGTTTGATTACTATCTGAAGGCGTTTATGCAAAAAAATTCAAAAAGGCTGCCATTTCAGAGTTAATAGGTGGCCATCGCACCACAAATATATTTTTACATTTCAAAGATGGCCGCAAAATAGGGAAAAATTTCAGCTTTGATTTCAATGAAATTGATATGTAGGTAGATTTTGACGCTTAAAACAAGATGGACTCATCGAATCGGCTGCCAGAGGAGACATCAGCTATTGCCCTCAATATGCAAAATCTAGTTATGCTGCCAAATACGTAGTCGGGACGACATATTGTTTTAGGCCCGTTTCTTTGTTATTATTCTTTCTTTCTTTCTTTATTCCAATAATTTTTGTCCGCCATTTTCTCAAAGATGACGGACAGAATTCAGTTATACTTTGCACAAAGTTGGACGACCATGAGCAGATGTGCATGCACCGGCAAAAAATTTTCAAAATGGCCGCCATTTCAAAGATGGCTTCAATTTTTAAAAAATTGTGCACTGAATATCTCTGTAACTAATTTGTAGAAATAAATCATTTTTGTACAAATGTCAAGTTAGATGAGAGGAAAGAATTTATGCAAAGAAATTTTTTTTAAATGGCTGCCTTCTTCAAGGTGGCCTCCAAAATACCTAAAAATAATGTAACTTTATCAAATTTCTGAGGACTTGCTTTGAGGATATTGATCAAATTTTGAATAAATATTTAATATGATCACTCGAAGAAATATACGCGGAAAAAATAAAAAATGGCGGCCATTTACTATATAGCCCACAAAATTTGTAAAAAAAAATCTCAGCTTTGTCGGATTTCAATGAAAATTGATTTGTCGGCAGATATGCACACTGCGAACAACATACAATGAAAAAAAAATTCAATATGGCTGACAATTACAAGATGGCTGCAAAATTCGTACAAATTTGAACTTTGTCTGATTTCAACAAAAAATGATTTCTTGGTAGGTTTTGACACCAGGAACAAGAAGGAATAATCAAATTGGCTGTCAGGGCGACTTCAGTTATTGCTTGCAATTGCAAATCTAGTTCTGTTATTGCTTTTCTGTTGCTTTCTTCAAATGATTTTTCTCCGGCTGTTTTCTCAAAAATGCCTGGACAGAATTTATTCATACTTTGCACAAAGTAGGAATATTATGAGATGTGCATGCACCAGCAACAAAATTCAAAATGACCGCCATTTCCAGGATGAATGCAATTTTATTATAAAATATTGATGACTATTTATTAAGAACTGTTATGCAGAATTTGTTCATATTTCGTGTAAATGTTGAATATGATGAAAGAAAGATATTTTTTAAAATGGCTGCCATATCCAAGATGGCAGCCATTTTAATTCTATTATTGAAGAATTGATATACATGGATTAGGAACTACTACGCAAAATTTGTTCACGTTTTATATGAATGTTTAATAATATGAGAGGGAGGAATTGTTTGCCTATTTTAAATAGAAATTAATTTCTAGGTAGGTTTGAAGGCTATGAAAACGATGGAATCATCGACTTGGACGTCCGGGGCGACATCAGCTATTGCTCGCAATGGTAAATCTAGTTATTGTTCCTATTCAAATAATCTTTGTCCGAGCAATTATTTTGAAATGGCCGGGCAAAATGATTTCGAAATTTGCACACAGTTAAACAATTAATTGAAATATATGTCGAACATTTAAATTTTTCAAAATGGCCGCCATTTTACGTTAAAATAAAATTAAGATTTAATATTTCAGAAACCTCGTTGCAAAATTTGTACATTTTTTTTAAACATTCAATATGATCATAGGAAACAATTTATGTGAAAATTATTTCAAAATGTCAGCTATTTGAAATGCAATATTGGCGTTAAAATCCCGATAATATCGACTTTGCCCGATTTTTATGAAAGTGGATTTCTTGGAAGATCTTAAGACTGCAAATGAGATGAAATGTCGAATTGGTTGTATGGGGTGAAATCGGCAATTGTTCGCAATTGCAAATCTAGATATTATTATCCTTCTCAATTTTCAGCGTGTGCAACAGTTGGGTATGATTATTACCCGGAAACAAATACCTGTCTGAAAATGATCCACACGACCGGAACCACTTGGAAAGATGCTAGAAATATGTGTCAAAATGATGGTGGTGACCTTATTAGTATTGTGACGAAGCAAAAAATGGACTTTGTATTAGATTATATAAAGTGTAAGTTATTATTAAATGACAGTGACATCTTGCACCTTTTGTCTCGCTTTTGACAGTTTTGTTCGATTATTTTTTAGTTACACTCATTGTATATATTTCTAACTGTACGGTTAAAATGCGCTCATTAAGCAGTATAGTCACAGTACGAGTTCTAGGTAGAAAATGCACACATTAAGCAGTAGTCACAGTACGAGTTCTAGGTAGAAAATGCACTCATTAAGCAGTAGACACAGTACGAGTTCTAGGTAGAAAATGCACTCATTAAGCAGTATAGTCACAGTACGAGTTCTGGGTAGAAAATGCACTCATTAAGCAGTATAGTCACGGTACGAGTTCAAGGTAGAAAATGCACTCATTAAGCAGTATAGTCACAGTACGAGTTCTAGGTAGAAAATGCACTCATTAAGCAGTATAGTCACAGTCCGAGTCCTAGGTAGAAAATGCACTCATTAAGCAGTAGACACAGTACGAGTTCTAGGTAGAAAATGCACTCATTAAGCAGTAGACACAGTACGAGTTCTAGGTAGAAAATGCACTCAGAAAGCAGTAGTCACAATACGAGTTCTGGGTAGAAAATGCACTCATTAAACAGTAGACACAGTACGAGTTCTAGGTAGAAAATGCACTCATTAAGCAGTAGACACAGTACGAGTTCTAGGCAGGAAATGCACTCATTAAGCAGGAGACACAGTACGAGTTCTAGGTAGAAAATGCACTCATTAAGCAGTAGACACAGTACGAGTTCTAGTTAGAAAATGCACTCATTAAGCAGTAGTCACAATACGAGTTCTGGGTAGAAAATGCGCTCATTAAGCAGTATAGTCACAGTACGAGTTCTAGGTAGAAATACACTCATTAAGCAGTAGACACAGTACGAGTTCTAGGTAGAAAATGCACTCATTTAGCAGTAGTCACAATACGAGTTCTGGGTAGAAAATGCACTCATTAAGCAGTAGACACAGTACGAGTTCTAGGTAGAAAATGCACTCATTAAGCAGTAGACACAGTACGAGTTCTAGGCAGGAAATGCACTCATTTAGCAGTAGACACAGTACGAGTTCTATTTAGAAAATGCACTCATTAAGCAGTAGACACAGTACGAGTTCTAGGCAGAAAATGCACTCATTAAGCAGTAGACACAATACGAGTTCTGGGTAGAAAATGCGCTCAATAAGTAGTATAGTCACAGTACGAGTTCTAGGTAGAAAATGCACTCATTAAGCAGTAGACACAGTACGAATTCTAGGTAGAAAATGCACTCATTAAGCAGTGGTCACAATACGAGTTCTGGGTAGAAAATGCACTCATTAAGCAGTAGACACAGTACGGGTTCTAGGTAGAAAATGCACTTATTAAGCAGTAGACACAGTACGAGTTCTAGGTAGAAAATGCACTCATTAAGCAGTGGTCACAATACGAGTTCTGGGTAGAAAATGCACTCATTAAGCAGTAGACACAGTACGAGTTCTAGGTAGAAAATGCACAATGCACATGATTATGGAAGTAATACAATTGCACAAACAATTGAAATAAATATATAAAGCAAAATAAAGAAATTGAAAAAATATAAGAATATCTGTAGGTCGGTAAGATCGGTATTAATTTGCTTACTTTGTTCTGTTTTAGATTTTTGTTTAGGGGGATTGTTTTGTTCTGTCTTTTTGCCGGAATTGTTTTGTTCTGTTTTTTGGGGAATTGTTTTATTCTTTCTTTTCAATGGGTTGTTTTGTTTTGATTTGTTTTTTTATTATTGGTGTGTGTGTATGTGTGTGTGTGTGTGTGTGTGATATATATTTCTTTTCTGGAGAGTTGTTGTTCTGTAATTTGAGTCCGTTAAATTCATGTATAGTCCTCGAAATCAGTTACATGATTAGTTTTAAACGCAAAATTACCCACAAATGGAGATAACATGATGAAAGCAAAATAGATAAGAACGTCACAAAACTTAATACTAGATGTGTGAACTCCAACGAAAACTTTAGATATCGTCTATATTATCATATGACAGTTAAGATTCTTCGGAAGTCTTCAAATTTCAAAGTATCAGATAGAATTCTGGCATATTGGATATAATGATTAATCTAAGTTTGAACAGTCTGAAAATAAATTAAATGAAATTGGGATTACAGTAGATATTAACATACATTCTTCCACCAACAACGTCTATGTTTTAGTTTGTCATATGATTTAATAAAAAAAATTTTTTTTTTAATTTATGCTGTAAATTTCTCAAAGCTATAAAGTATCTAATTATGTTGTAAAAGTTTGGCTGTAATGGTAAGCAAGTCCATAATTTTTAAATAGTTTATTTTTGCCCAAAAATCTCAATTTGTAGAACAATGGAGGTAATAACAAAATTATCAGACAAAACTGTCAAGAGCAGAAGTCCATGAGACAAGAACACAAATTAGGTTGAAACCACCGGAAAAATTATCGACCACAATAGTCCTGACTTGGTACAGGCATTTAAAAAGAAAACGTTAAACCGTTTTCATGGTATGCCAATTACTTATTTTAGTATTATACCATTTTTATAATTTCTTATGATTTTTTGTGCAAGAAGCAGTTGATATTTTTAACTATTTTTATATCTATCTGTATGTATTTCTCTGTTCATGCAATCGTCATAAGAGACACACAAAAAATGATTGGGGTTTGAATGTTAGTTTGGAGAATGTAGATTGTCTCCTGAGCATAATTTAATAATAAATCTTTGTTATTTTTGTAAATAAAAGAAAATATTTCTAGCTTATTGGTCCAACACAAATGGAAATTAGCTGTCTGACAAATGTTCGTCTAACTAAATTATGAAATATTTTACTTTGTTATTATTTTCAGATAGACTTAATTTTCAAATGAATTCAGAGTTCAAACGAATTATGATAGCATTATTTGCATGAAAATGTACAACTCAGCTGTGAATAGCCTTTAATATATGAAAATATAATTGGAAGTTGGTTAAATTTTATACACTGTCTATTTTATACATTTTAAAGTGACCTATTACCATGAAAATGTGATCCATGTGCATAAAATTTTAACACTGTTTAAATTTATAAAACCCGAGGATATGGAATGTTTCTAAAATCTGACACTCATTCTAATATGCAGAAAATAAATTGGCAGTGACTTCGGTATTTTTATATCTAAATAAATAAACGTTTAATTTATTTTGTATGTGCCTGTATTTCTAGCTGTCCTATATCATATGCTTACAGATGTCTGTTTATGTTTCCTGCTTATTGTACATTGTATGTTTTAGTGTTTGCTAATTATAAATATGTAAATATTTGCGTTCTATACTTATTTACAGCAAAACGAAAATCTAATCCGATAACGCCTTCCAGTGACATTTCATTTGACGTGGGTTTAAACAAGAGCTCTTACCATTTACCTTTCAAATTTGGTACCATTTAGTATGAAATGCAAAAAAAAAACAAAACAAAACAAAACAACAACAACAAGAAAAAAAAACAACAACAAACAAAACAAAAGGCAAACTCATTGTCAACATGATGTGACAGGCTTTAGGGTCTGATAGTCTCGTTAAATTTTTGAACTTCCGGGTACATAAATTGTACCCGGAAGTTGCATTTTTATCATAAAAATATGACATTCTAAACACAAATTTGGGCGTCATAATGCTTGAACGTCATGTTTTGGCTGGAAACGCTTTCAAATTCCAATTGTATCGTGCATTCTCGTGGTCACATGACGAGACTTACAGACATTGAATTAAAACATCATTAGACATTGAATTAAAACCTTACCAAAGTTTAGTTATCCTCAAAATAAACATATTAAAACAAAAATTAATGGATATTAAAACAAAACTAGAATGCTTTTCGCTCACTTCATGACAGTTGAGAACCTAAAAACGAATTGATGAGCCCGACGATTTAATATCCATCGTGAGGAATACTGGAAAAATAGGATGACAGTATCAGATATAATCTAAGGATTGGTCAGCAAACTTCAAACTGAATTTTAATTGCTGTAAAGTACTGGGATGACTCGTCAGAGGTTTGTTTCGAATTTCGAACATGTAACATAAGATGAAGTCGTTGACTTCTTAAATATTTTTGCAAATATCATTGTTCGACTATCCGACGAATTGAAATTCATGAAAAACTGACAGCTGTCTGTATGAAATCCGCCAGTCGACTTCGACTGATGATCTAAAATGCAACCTTGACATTAAGAACATTTAAGCAATATAAAATAAATCACTTTCTCTTTCAGCGATTTAAAAAAAAAATATACATATGACAAAATATAAAAACAACTGAGAAAATTAAGCTTAAAAAGAGATCAAAACAATGAAAGGATATGGAGTCAAATAACATGAGATAATGTCTTTACAAATAAACGATATCCAAGCAATGGACTAACGTTGTAATTTGTGTCCTTCATCTTGAAGTCACTTTGCGGCGTTCACCAATGAGTTTTGCTCATACTACAAATTGGATTCAAGTAAGCCGCTAGAACCGGTTAGAGTTGAATCAAATGCCAAAAACGCTACAACTATGTTTCTGGTTCTGTTTGCTCGTTGAAGCGGGGTCGTCGACTGGCAAAGTGATATCACAATCATTTTCAACTGAAAAAGGGTAATGAACATTTTTATTGTTATCACCAGGTTTTTGTTTTGTTTTGTTTTGTTTTTTGTTTGTTTGTTTGTTTTTTTTTTTGTTTTGTTTTGTTTTTTGTTTTGTTGTTTTTTATTATTTTTTGTTCTTTTTGTTGTTTTGTTTTGTTTTGTTTGTTTGGTTTTTTTTTTGTTTTGTTTTTTTTTTCTTTCATTCTTTTTAGTGTGTGTGTTTATTTAGTAACTAATAACTATATACCGAAATTACTGCGTATTTATGTTCTGCATATGCGCATTTCGACAACTTATGTCTCTTCAGTGCAGATAAAATCTAAATGTTTGGAAGGCCATAAAATCAAAGATGTTTGAAAACTGATAGAGAACAAATAACCAATAAGAATCTAAATTAAGGCAAAAAATCCGCTAAGGACAGAGCTTTGCATGACAAAAGTTTTATGAAATTAATGAAATAGCTTTTATGTAGCCATGACTAATTGCACATTTCTGTAGAGAAACTTTACAGGTTTTATTTTTTGAAACATTAAGCAAGGCAAAAGAACAAATTTTGAACACAAAAAGACCATTACTTAATTGAAAAAATAACTTCGAACCTGAGAAATACAATGAAGTTCTTGACAATCTAAAAGACTGGATTTTAAAAACAATCGTGTTTACCATTGTAGGTGTTTCCTGTTATCTTGTTTATTATATTTTACGATTGTTTCAAACATAAAGAAAATTATTTAGAACTATCGATTTTGATTTTTATTAATTATGCACAGGCTATCGTACCGTATGGGTCGGTTTAAAAGGAACACAGTGGATGACTGGGGAGAACATAGATCCTGTAACACTTGGGATTGGTTCACAGTTAAATAATGGTGATGGTAGCTACATGGGCGACCCTGAAAAAGACTGTGGTGCTCTGTATGTTCCAGGTAACAACATTTTTGACGAGAGTTGTAACACCAGGGCAAAGCCAAAGTTTTTATGTGAAGTTGTTTTGACATAACTCTAATATGCAAATAAGAAAGAAATATTTTATACAACTGAAAGCTCTAGAGTTTAATGATAAATATGTCTCAGCCTTATACTATGTTTTAACCTGTTTGACATCCTATGTTTATATTTCTTTTTTATTATTATATTTTTGTGAATGAGCAAGATATATGTACAGTTATTGCAAAGTACAACTAATCACAATACAAACTAAAGAGTATGTATTCATCTTGACAATTTTTTGAGTTGATTTCATTGCTAAATAACAAAATACAGAAGTTATTGTCAATTTATTTTCTGCATATGCGCATTTCTTCAGTGCAGATTAAACCAAAACATTTGGAAATCCATTTATCAAAAAACATGTTAAAGCTGATAGAGAAAAAATAACAAATGGATCTAAATAGAAAAGCCAAAATTCGGCTAAGGACAGAGCTATGCATGAGGGAGATATTCCTTAGTTTTAAACAAAATTTTGTAAAATTTAGATATTGCAAATTTCAATACAATGTCGAACGATGCTACACTCATGTCCCTCTTAACAAATGGATGCGGCATTGACATCAAACATAAAATTAACTGGCAAAGTGTTCTTACAGTTACTGTCATTCTTTGTCCGACAAAAAGACTCATACAAGACAATCACAATGTAAACAACCACTAGACACTCATCGTGTCAATGGCTTACCCTTCCGGAGCACCTGATGTCACTCCAAGTTTCACTGGAGTTCACACTGTGAGTGCCTTTGTTTTGAATGTTGTGATTTCTATTTCTGTGCTTTGTATCTGTCTAACGTCATTATTTTCTGTGTCTAACGTCATTGTTTTCTGTGTTCTCATTTTGGCCATGTCTTTGGACTTCGATTTTTATAAATTTCACACCTTTGTTCCTTCGATATTCTACTGCCGTTGTTTGCGAGAAAACGTGCAAAATAATATAATGAGATTTGATCACTATTAATGGAATGGTCACAAATGACTAAACACCGAAGCTACCGTGAATTTATTTTCTACATAAGTTGTCGAAATGTGCATATGCAGAAAGTAAATTCACAGTAACTTCAGTATTTAGTTATCTGTTACCACTGGGTCGATCCCACTGCTTGTGGACTGTTATTCCCCGAGGGTATTCACCAGCCCAGTAATCAGTACTTCGGTGCTGACCCGAAAGCCGATTATTTTTGGAACCTTACAATATCTAAATTTTTGTAAATTTTGTTGTAAACTAAAGATTATCTCCCTTATGCAAAGCTCTGTTCCTAGCTGATTTTGGCTTTATGTTTGATTATATTGATTATTTGTTCTCTATCAGTTTTTAAACATTCTTGAGTTTATGGTCTTCCAAAAGTTTAGATTTTATCTGCACTGAAGAGATATAAGTTGTCGAAATGCGCATATGCAGAAAGTAAATTCACCGTAACTTCGGTATTTAGTTATTTGGAAGACTATCAACTCGAATATGTTTAAAAAAACTGATAGAGAACAAATAACCAATATGATCTAAATGTAAAGCCAAAATCAGCTAATGACAGAGCTTTGCATAAGGGAGTTTCTCCTTAAATTTCAACAAAATTTACAATAATTTTGATATTTATAATTATTTGAAAATGCCAAAATGCCTTAATTTGAAAGTATATCGATATGAGATATTTTCTCCAGAACAAGTATACTATAGTTGAAATATATAGAGAGCATACATCTCTCGCAGAACAATTACACGATAGCTGAAACATATAGAGAGCATACATCTCTCGCAGAACAATTACACGATAGCTGAAACATATAGAGAGCATACATCTCTCGCAGAACAAGTACACGATAGCTGAAACATATAGAGAGCATACATCTCTCGCAGAACAAGTACACGATAGCTGAAATATATAGACAGCATACATTCCTCGCACGTGGAATCTTTCTCCGGACACCACACTGCAGAAGAGACAAACTCCAGTCTTAAATTCGCAATTAAAGGATATGGAGCAAATGACATGAGACAAAAACTCTTCAAATACATGATAAACCAAAGAATGGAACAACTCTTTTATTTCTTGTACTTCATCTAAAAGGTACCATAGGGCCTTTAACACCGAGCTTTGCTCATACCTCATAGTAAGTAGGGCAATAACAAAAAACATATCTGTCGAGAGCCGAAGTCCATGAGATAAAAAGACGAATCAGGTGGAAAAATTTCTATCACAATGGTCCTGACTTGGTACAGGCATTTCAAAGGAAATGGAGGGTTAAACCGGTTTTATGAGCGAAATTCTTTGCTAAATGTCGAACAATAATACCCATATGTTTCTCTTTCTCCAATTTGCGTGATTCATCAAGGTTTTGGTTATACTTACTGTTTATTACGATATACTTCACAGTTAATATTAATAATACTTAAACCTGTTAGGTATTTTTTGCTATCCTATTTTGTAAAGTTATAGATACATTTTATACTTCATCTTACATGAATAAACAGTGTTGAAAAAATATTTAATAACATTGGTATTAGTCAAACTCTTGTTTGCAGTGAATGTATATGATAAAAGTTATTCTGTTTAATCAGTTTATTCAAAAATGGTTCGGTGAGACGCAAAATGCTTTTAATAAGAAAAAGAAGGGAAACGGGGAATGTGTCAAAGAGACAACGACCCTAAGGGGAGCAATAACAACTCAAAGCCACCATAAGATCTTCAATGAACGGTGAGGAAACCCCACACCCAACGGTAGGTCGGAGTTGGCCCCTAAATAAAAGAGTAATCAAGTTCAGCGAAATAAGCATCTTCCTAGACTCCGATAGACATAAAGTGAACTAACTAGAAAACAGACAAGACACACAAAGGCTTAATAAATTTCCTGACTTAGGACAGGCGCAAACCTGCTTGCTTATTTGCTGTTTTCGGAAACTACATTAACGGTGAGTTCGGTATCTAGTTAATTGTAACCACTGGGTCGATGCCTCTGCTCAGCTGGTGGACTGTTAGTCCCTGGGGGTGTTCAACCAGCCCGGTAGTCAGTACTTCGGTGCTGACCCGAAGGCCGATTTTGTTTTGAAAGTTGCAGTATCTTAATTTTTTAAAATTTTGTTGAAAATAAAGGAATTTCTTCCATGTGTAGGAGTGTCTTCCTCGTGCAAAGCTCTGTCCTTGGCTATGTTGTATTTCTGTTTAGATCGTATTGGTTATTTGTTCTCTGTCAGTTTTTAAATATCTTTGAGTCTTCCACATGTTTAGATTTTGTCTTCACTGAAGAGACTATAATAATCAGTCATGGTCTCAAATATGAGACAGGACAATTCCACCCGAGGGTTCACATTTTCTAGTCAGAAACGAGGCTTGCCGAGTTTCTGATGATAGAAAATGTGAACCCGAGGGTGGAATTGTCCAGTCTCACATTTTTTACCATGACTGATTATTTTTCTCACATTTCTCTGCCAAAACTTAGAAAAAATAAACATGGCCGCCGATACACGAAAATCTATTCTCCGAAACTAGGAAACGTAGCAAAAAATAAATTGCATAATTGAAAAGATCGCATGTGTTTTGGTTTTGTACTAAAAGTACAAAACTCTGAACTAAAATCTTAAGCGTAGTTATTCATGGGTTTCTAAAATGAAGCGGTGTAAAAATTCGACGTTTCCGCACCATTCCGCGTAAGTTGTATTTTTTCTGACGTTTCAATATTGTGACGTGACGTTGTTTGCATTGTTCCGTCAAGGGTGGTCATGTGATGTGAGATGCATGAATCTCACATGGGTATCTCACACTGGATTTTTGTGTCACACACGTACAGAAATGTGAGAAATAAGCTGTCAATGTGGTCGTTTGTTCGGGATTTAGTTAACGGATTCTATGCTCAATAATAATTTCAGACTTGAAAACCATTAAATCAGACTTTCTGGTACCCATTAATTTGAGATGACAAACATGAGGACAGTAGGTTACAGTTTTTCCTGTTGTTTCCACTTGCTTCATGGACTTTGGCTCTTAACAATTCTGTATATTTTTTTATTTGCTTGACACTTGATGTTGCAGCATTACGTTTTTATAATTGGACTGTTACGGTAGATAGACACTAATGCATATCCATTAGATTTTGTTATGAGTCGGCAAAATAGGGTCTGTAAGTCTCGTCATGTAATAACGTGATTTCACGATAAAATTGAAATCCGAAAACGTTTCCCGCCAAAATATGACGTTTTCAGATTATGACGTTCAAATTCTTGTTTGAAACGTCATGTATATTTGTTGAATATGTAACTTCCGGGTACAATTTTTGATCCCGGAAGTGCCGAAATTGTACGAGACTTACAGGCCCTATAAAGTAATAACAAAACTATCCAACAAAATGAGGGTAATGACAAAATTACATAGCAGAATTTTAAAGAGCTGAAATAAAAAGCAGGTGCCACACCACCGGAGATAATGTCAACCGCCATGGTCCTGACTTGCTTCAGGCATTTCAAAAGAAATAGTGAATGAAACCAATTTTAAGACGCGCCAAACCCCACCGTTCCTCGCGGTTCTCTCTGGTAGCAACTAACAGCAATTACTATTCAAAGGTCGTAGACACTAAAAAGGAAATGTTCCTTACAATACTGAGTAAGAAAATTGTGCCTCATATCTATTTATTAAGAACTTTTTAATGGTCGTATGAGACAGAATTGTTGAGGCTTTGGTTAAAAAGGCGGTCATGGACGTAACTTTGCTTAAATAGAAACTCTGCATAATTGATGCTAGTTCTTGCGTAACGTATGAACTGTGAAACATACACTCCATAAGCAGGACAAGTTGGAATATTACTGTCTTTGTTTGGGAAATTTTGCCGAAATCGAGATGTAAGTTAAAAATGTATGGGTGTTCCACAGAACACATGTGTCACCTGCACTATAAATATATATATTTAAGAATTCATGTCCAATAAAAGCATGGAAAATATTAATAAAGCAGAACAAAATACATGATGCACATTCAAAATGTATGTTGCAGCATTGCTGCAGGTTTAATTATAAAGTTCAAAGCAGTTAAGGAGCAAATAGGTGATGCATACCCTAAAGACTCCGATCAGCTAAAATGACAAAATGCAAAGATAGCTAGAAAATCTGAAAGAAAATAATTGAAGAAAACAAAATGCATTGTGCACATTTGCAATGTATATTAAAGCATTCCTAGTTTGGTTGGAAAGTACCAAGCGGTCTAGGAGGAGTTGCGGATAATGAAGGCTAACCCAAAGACTGCAATAAGCTAAAATGACAAAGTCCAAAAATAACTAAAAAAATTATCCAAAAAAAAAAAGAAAAAGAAGCAAAAACAAACTTCATTGTGCGTATCTACAATATATACTGAAGAATTCCTGCAAATTTGGTTGGAAAATAGCAAGCAGTTTAGGAGGAGTTATGGATAATGGAGGCATACCCTTAGACTTCAATCAGCTAAAATGACAAAGTCCAATCTGAAAAAAAAAACAAAATTAAAGAAAAACAAAATGCATGATGCACATCTACAATATAAACTGGAGCATTTCTGTAAGCTCGGTTGGAAAGTACCGAGCGGTTTAGGAGGAGTTGCGGATAATGGAGGCAAACCCTAAGACTCCAATAAGCTAAAATGAGTCCAAATAAAGCTAAACAATCTAAAACAAAAAAAGGCATGTCGCACATGTTCAATATATACTGAAGAATTCCTACAAGTTTAGCCTCATATGAGTGGAGAAACAGATAAGCTAGAAGATGTGCACAGTTTGTGCCCATTTGAATTACTTCGGTATTTTGTTATTTTCAATCATCTATCAATAAGTGTTGTTCGGAAACACTCTTCTGGATTTGATGTTTTTGTTTTTAAGATGAAAATGATAACAATATAAAAAAATCTCAGTACAAAAATGGTCCGTCGTCTCATTTATGTTGTATAATGAACCAATCGCTTAAATTTAATACCATGCTCTGATTAGTTTGCATAAATCATGAAAAGGTTGTTGTTTTCTTATTTGAAGATAAAGTGAGAAACGAAACATCAGTAGAAAACGAACAATCTATGAACGGGACAATGGCAACTTCGGAAAAATAAAGACCTAACACGAGTACGGCACACAAAAGAAAAATGGAGATTATTGAAAATCAGTCGAAGCAGCTTCGTAAATTTCATTCTGTCTTTATTTCTAATAATGTTTTCAAAAATTCACACTCGCAGATATGAAGCAAAATGAGGAATTACTTGACCTGACCGTTTTATGCTTTTTTTTTATCTTAACAGTGGATACAGAATCCTGTTTTAAACCGATTCTTTTTTAAGTTTAGTTATGTTCATATTTCATGTCATAGAAAGAAAACATAAAACCTTATTCATCTTTTCAGCATCAGTAGGAATAGAAATGTTTTAAGAGGTAAAAATGGAATGATCACGCAAAAACATATGGCGTTCCATTCCTCGTGAAATGAGAAAACAGTTTTATCTGACTTAATAAAATGGGGACACTAACTTATACGCAATTGTGCTGAATGAACAAAAATGCCATGTTGTAATTCTTGAGGTCACGTGCATTTTTAAAGACAGAATGTTAATATGTGTGAGCTGCATTTTGGAGGCCCGTCATGGGTTTTTTGATTACCTGATTATCAGGGCATTTTTTTAAAAATAATTATTTGATTACGAGGGCATTTATTTAATGATTCTTTGATTATCAGCTTACTTTTTTATATATTTTTTTATTACTAAGCCAAAAATTTATTGATTACCAAGGTAAAAATTTAAGGATAATTTGATTACTAAGGCAAAAATTTAATGATTATTTGATTCCTAGGACCCCCCATGAGGACCCTCATTTTGTCTTTTCGCAACTCTTATATGCTTGGTACAATTTAATATATATATATATATTATCATTTAAAATTACACCTTGTAATCAATTAATCACAAATAAACCCCTTAGTAATCATGTAAGGCCGTCCTAGAATAATTATACGTTTAACGTCTAACACCTTGTAATCAAGTAATCACAAATAAACCCCTTAGTAATCGTGTAAGACCGTCCTATATTAATTATACGTTTAACGTCTAACAACTTGTAATCAATTAACCACGAATAAACCCATTATTAATTATGTAAGGCCGTCCTAGATTAATTATACGTTTAACGTCTAACACCTTGTAATCAATTAATCACAAAAAAACCCCTTAGTAATCGTGTAAGGCCGTCCTAGATTAATTATACGTTTAACGTCTAACACCTTGTAATCAATTAATCACAAATAAACCCATTAGTAATCGTGTAAGACCGTCCTAGATTAATTATACGTTTAACGTCACACTTTGTAATCAATTAATCACAAATAAACCCCTTAGTAATCCTGTAATGTCGTCCTAAATTAACTATACGTTTAACGTCTAACACTTTGTAATCAATTAATCACAAATAAACCCCTTAGTAATCCTGTAAGGTCGTCCTAAATTAACTATACGTTTAACGTCTAACACCTTGTAATCAATTAATCACAAATAAACCCCGTAGTAATCTTGTAAGGCCGTCCTGAATTAATTATACGTTTAACGTCTAACACCTTGTAATCAATTAATCACAAATAAATCCATTAGTAATCGTGTAAGGCCGTCCTAGATTAATTATAACTTCAATCTCTCTCACATATTTGTGAAATCTTTCAAAACAAAAACAAACAAACAAAACAAATACAGTTGTGTTTCCAGATATTACCTCCGAATTTATACCCAAATGACTTCGCCTTTTAGATCAGGCATTAAAACTATGTTTTCTGTCTCAGCCTTATGAGAATGTTTTGTGTTTAATTTAGACCCTGTGGTCTTTGAAAACAGCGACTCCTCTAATCGATGTTGTCTTTTTTTTTTACATTTATGCAAATTGTACGAACATATAATTAATCTTTATTTATACCCATTTGTACCCGTAAGGGTTGAAAGCATATATAAACAAACCATTTGAAGAAATGAACATAATCAGTCAAAATATTGTCTGTGGTGAACTATGCAATTATAGATGACGTTAGAAAAGGTAACATTACACCTCGGGCATAAGCACGCACATGATCTCAAGAATTACAACATCCCGCACGTGCGACGCGGTTGTAGCAAACTTTTAAACACAGTGGCAACATACTTTTGTCTAAAAACAGTATATCTTTCAAACGAAATTTTTTGTCCATGCTTGTTTACAATGATGAAAATACAAATTCGTACCATAAAACTATAAAACCATAAAAAATAGACCAGGTAATGTGGACATAATTAACTGCTACATAATCAATTGTTTTGTAGTTATTATACGATGCTTTGTTATATACAGTTAAATACAACACTACACAATAGACTTTGTCTTCAATTTGGATTAATTTTCAGCTGTGGGTTTAACATTGATGATATTTAAACGTTTACACAGTTCGACAAATTTTTAGAGAAAACAATGTGGACGTTATTGAATTTAAATTGATTCTTTTCCATTTGCATATTCAAACAAAAAAGAGAACAGGAAGCATCTACAATGGCCGAAAATCAAAATCACACGCAAAGAAGTCTTTTTGGTAGTTGTTTCCGAAGTTTTGTTTAAAACCCCTCCTTGTTTGTTATTTCATATTTATGTTTTGTTAGTTAATGTTAAAATTGACTGTGATATTGATTTTTCACCATTTTCTGTGTTTTACTTTGCTTAAGTGATAGATTTTAAGTATTGCTAATTGATTAAAGCCATTTAATGTAGTCTTTGTAGTTTTTGTAAAGTACCCCATTATATTTGTGTATACCTAGATAAAGATCATTTATTTGACATATCTGCTTTTAAAACAGCGGTGTCCGGAATATTGACTCTTTGTCATTGCTGATTACCTCGGAAGACATAAAAATAGCGACGACGTCGCAACAAATGACATGACGTCGACAGAAAAGCACAGATTCCTATGTCAAATTTAGATTACATTTTCTTTTTCAAATGTACTTTATCTAAGCAAAATAAAAATGGTATAGTTGGCCACGATTAGAGAGTAAAAAAAAACACAAAAATATACAAATTAAAAAACATATAAAATGACAAAAAATGGAAAGAAGAGAAGTCCTTTCTTTCCATTTTTTTGTCATTTTTATATGTTATTTAATTTGTATGTTTTTGTGTTTTTTACTTTTTAATCGTGACCAACTATACCATTTTTATTTTGTTCCATAGTTAATTCGTGGCCATTGCACAACATATACATTTTTTATACTTTATTTAAACAACTATCATGGTTCATTAGGGTCGTGGAATCATAGAAAACAATCATGAAATTTATTTAAATTCAAATCAAGACCTGGAAAAGTCATGGAATTCATAACTTGTGATAAAAGTCATGGGAAAGTCATGGAATTTTGTTTCGAAAGCAGGAAATATTAAATAATAAATTTTATGTTGTCGTCAATTTTTTAACTATGAAAAAGAAAGGAAATAGGGTAAATGTCAAGGAGACAACATCCCATATCCAGGTTAAAACGACCCAAAACAAAGCATCTAGGGGTCATCGTACGGTCTTCAACACAGTGAGGAACCTCACACCATATAGCATGCCCTAAATGGCCCCAAAAGGGTAAAAAAGTGGATAAATCAATGGAAACAAACCACATCCAATAACCCAAACAACAAAAAATTAATTTTTTAAAGAAGACACGGACAAGTCAATCACCAACATATTCCTGACTTGGGACAGGCGCAAAAATTGCGGTGGGGTTAAACTCGTTTTCTTGGATCCAAACCCTCCCCTATGTGTGGTGAATGGCTAAAAAATAAATACACAAAAGACTCACAGTAAAAATCAAGCAAGCTAGAAAAAAGTCCAACTTATTAAGACGAGTACCCTTACAATGAAGTACATAAAACATGAAGACAATAAACACAGGAACTGTCCGGACAAATGCTCGCAGTTACTGACAGCTAGCTAAGGGCATAATGTCCGTTGACTATGATATAAAGCCTTCTTACATATGAAACTTCATGAATACTTCTAAATAGATTTGGTATAACAACGTCATCAATTATGAAAGAAGAACATGATATTGTGCAATGCCAAATACTGCAAATATGAAAAATTGTTTAAATTTAGTTATGGTGTAAAGCATTTAGGAGATG
>MJUU01006461.1:92071-110384 GCA_002080025.1 Modiolus philippinarum
TAAGGAGGTTCGCTCCTCATGTTTTAGGATTTCTGTCAGATTTTCGGAATTCTCTGGTTTTATCCATTTCAAAGCATTATAATTTTTTGCACATGGACCCCTTATTTTTTACCATAATTTCATTTAATACATCTTTATGAGCATTCTGTAAAAATTTCCTTAAATTTTATTTATTCTGTCACATTCATTCATGGTCAAATCTTGCCAATGTTAATCCTATGAAAAATTCAGAGGAGTTCAGTTTCCCGTTAAATTTTCAATTACTTATATCTCAAAAACGAGATCATCAACATATCATTTTTTTTCACTTAAATTACTTCTTTTTTTATTTTCCAACAAAAAATCACGTTTATGTGAAATCCTATTTATTTTTAAAAAGAGAAGCGAACCCCCTTAAGCTGTTTACATGGCATTATTTGTTATGTATGTAAAGTAATGCCTAACAAAATCATGCCGTGTAAACCCCCCTTTACACATCCAACACTTACATAATATTTCAATACATGACATACTTCCGTTCAAGAAAATAACCTTTGGTATTCATCACATACGCACTTAACTATACTCCTTACCTAAATTACATTTTTTTTTCAAAACCTGTTTTAATTCAATTATGACAGGCTCTTAAGAAATTTTTGAGCCTAAATATAAGAAATCATATTTGAACATCCCGACGTTGTAAAGACTTTGTCCTTCCTCCATGACAATAACATAATTGTTCCAGCAAACAAGGCACATAACACCACCACATTTGTCTTCAGTAGATACAACATTGACAGCTTGATGAAAGAGAACTTTGACTGCTTGATGAAAGAGAACGTTGACTGCTTGATGAAAGAAAACTTTGACTACTTGATGAAAGAGATGGGTGACCTCAAGATTTTACACATATACTGGCTTCTCTGTGATACTGCTGATGTCTGCTGAAAAAAACATGACGACTCTTTACCAAACCCTCTGGGAAGTTTTGAGTTTGTTTTTTCTTCCGTTGTGCGAAAGTGTTTTACCAGCAGACTAGATTCCTTGAGCCAACCAGCAGTTTAGCGGTGAGCACTTTCCAACCCATCTTTCTAAATTAAAGTTTTGTCAATTTTTTTTTCTTTTTTAATATTGTTGTCCTAGAGTTAGTAATCTACCTGTATTGGGTTTTATTGGTATATTTATTATCTACCTGTATTGGGTTTTATTGGTATTTTTATTATACTATTGGGAAACGGGATAGAGAAAGTGGAGGCTTGGGTACCCATAAAACAGTTTAACCCTAATGCTGGGTTTTGCTAGTGCCGGAACTAATCCTGATATTCCGAGTTTCTGTCGCTCTTTACGTTTTTGTCCTGTCATTACTTTGTATTTTTCTAGTGCAATTCACTGGTGAATCGTGGCATGAGATTGAAGTATTTTGTTATCTTTTGTTTGTAATTTACAATTCATTTGTTAACCCAACTTACACACTTTGTACGATACCAAAGGAGAACATCCTTTTCAACGTATATTTGTTCCGCCAAACAAAATTTCCTTTGAAAGAAATATTACGACGTCGGCCTCTGGTGCATGGAGTAGGTACACTCAGAAGAGCCGACGTTCACTAAACAAAAGACTCATAATATAGGCTGTGGTTCAAAACTCTTCTAATATTGGAAACATTAGTAGCTAAGCAAATTTGACAGTTCAATACTCTTATTAAATTTCTATACTTATTTAACATATATATATGTGTGTAACTGGAAACTGCATTGGACTTCGTTACGGCTTTGGTCGGCTACATATTTATACATGTACATGTATATATATATATAACTGGAAACTGGCTTGGACTTCGTTACGGCTTTGGTCGGCTACATATATATACATGTATATATATATAACTGGAAACTGGCTTGGACTTCGTTACGGCTTTGGTCGGCTACATACCTGGTCTAATCGGCTAAATGAAAACAAAATGTCCCAACAAATCACCATCTAATTAAACCATTTATGCATCCTCTTAACTAATACGATAGAACGATACCAATATAAGACCCAAGGAGGAACAAATCAAGCTAGGAATAAACATTTCCTAAATTTCCTAAACATTTCGGTGCTGCCCAGAAAGTGGATTCTGTTTTGAACCTTACAATATTTAAATTTTTTAAAAAATTTGTTGAAAACTAAGGAGCAGCTCCCACATGCAAAGCTCTGTCCTTAGCTGATTTTGGCTTTACATTTAGATCATATTGGTATTTTGTTCTCTTTCAGTTTTTGAACATCTTTCAGTTTATTGTCTTCCAAATGTTAAAATTTTATCTGCACTGAAGAGACATAACTTCGGTATTTAGTTATTCAACTAACAAGGTTCAGAAATTAAATTTACACGAAGCTTTTCACCAAATGCGGTGACAACTGTTTGCAACCGTCACCATCAATGGAATCTACCACAAGCCAGAGATCACCAGCGCCGTCACCGGCACCAGATAATGTATCACCAGCGCCGTCACCGGCACCAGATATGTTTATAAATAAAACTTGTCACCGTCACCTGAAACAGCGATCATAAATAATATTTCAGTAACATATGAACCTGTGCTACTGTACTAAGTCTATCCGACACTGTATATTAATCTGTGCTGCTGTAATAAGTCTATCCGACACTGTTTTTCCTCCTATTTTAAATACAACCGACCACTGAACAACCAGTAAAAAGCACATGGACATATATATTTCTTTTTACCATTTCATTAAGTCTACAATGCTTTATCAAATAAAATATGTTTAAAGAAATCCTTTATATAAACACCATCAGGAGTCAGCCTCCTTAAGCCTAACTTAAATTCAGAACGTTTTACAACTTTAACAGAAACAACATCAATAACGACATCAAATTCATGAAAAGGGGATGGGCACTGCAGTATTATAAACACAGGCATTAAACTATTTTTGTTTCAAACAACTGTATGTTTGGTTCTCACTTACTATACAACTTTATTATTCCTTTAAGAACAAAGACTGTAATATTTGTTTCGTTGGGAAAGATGTTCTTTACAATTTTATCCTTTTGGAAGAAATATTATGATGGAACATTTCATCTGTGACATCCTCAACAATCACAAGTCTGTCTTGTTTTCCTTTGTTGTAAGTGTAAATGACGAAAACAATAACCTTCCTTCGATATATCGGATACCAAAACTCCACAAATGTCCTTGCAAGGAAAGGTATATTTTTAGGTCTTCAAAATGCTATATATAACAACTTCATTAAGATAGTCTTAAGATATACGGTGAAAAAACATTCTCAACACGGAATTAGATGAGGATCCCTAAAACTTTTAATATGATTTATTAGAATATCTCTCAGCAGATTTTAATTTTGCAACAGTATTAAAACCCTTGACTACCACTTTTACACATGACATATTGAAATCAGTACTGCGCCATTCCATCCATCAGTCTTTTTGCACCAAAAAAGAGAAAAAAGATGCTCATATTTGGTTTTAGGTAAAGAAAACGCATTTTGTAAATTTTGTTGAAAACTAAGGAGTATCTCCCTCATGCAAAGCTCAGGACTTAGCTGATTTTGGCCTTTCATTTAGATAATATTGGTTATTTGTTCTCTATCAGTTTTTAAACATCTTTGGGTTTATGGTCTTCCAAAATTTTAGGTTTTATCTGCGCTGAAGAGACATAAGTTGTCGAAATACGCATATGCAGAATCTAAATTCACAGTAACTTCGGTATTTAGTTATTTGTTACCACTGGGTCGATGCCTCTGCTGGTGGATTGTTAGTCCCCGAGGGTATTCACCTGCCCAGTAATCAGTGCTTCGTAGCTGACCCGAAAGCCGATTCTTTTTGGAACCTTGCAATATCTAAATTTTGTAAATTTTGTTGAAAACTAAGGAGTATCTCCCTGGTGCAAAGCTCTGTTTTAGCTGATTTTGGCCTTTCATTTAGATCATATTGGTTATTTGTTCTCTATCAGTTTTTAAACATCTTTGGGTTTATGGTCTTCCAAAATTTTAGATTTTATCTGCACTGAAGAGTCATAAGTTGTCGAAATATGCATATGCAGAATCTAAATTCACAGTAACTACGGTATTTAGTTATATTTTAACAAATAAAGGAATATGGACTAAGTGTTCATGGGACAAAAGTTCTCTTACTCTTTACCCGACAAAGGGCCAATTAAACAATACAACATATTTTTGTCATGCACCACACTGATTCTAACAAAAAGTATACTGAGAAGGGTGTGATTGCCATGCTGGAATTTTTTTTTGGTCAAAATTTAAAGGCCACATTTGGGATACATATGGCAACTCATTGTGCGCCAATTCTGGCATTTTTTGTTTTGTATTCGTATGAAGCCGGGTTCATACAAGGGAAACTTCAGAAGAAGGATAAAATTTACCCAGGTCCTTGAATTTCAGTTTCCGTTACATAGATGATGCTTAATCTGTAAACAATCCTCATATAAGGATTATCTACATCTTATATACCCATATGAACTGGACATTAAAGAGGCAACTGATAATCCAACATTATAATCACCTGGACCTTTACCTTTATATTTAAAAGTCTGGACACTTTATGACAAACGTGATAGTTTTGGTTTTTCTTTATTTTTCTTAGATATGGTGTACTTGTACATGAGATTATATCTCATGTGTACACTTTGTTCAATTACTATTATCTAAATTTATATAAATTCTTAAACCTAAGGTTCAAATCCCGCCATCGTAGTTTTGTCCTTAGCTTTATTTGATATTACTGATTATTTGGATTTCGTTTGGGTTTTTGCATTTTAATCATATTAAGGATTTTCTATGTTTGGGGTCTAGTGCTGCTGATGGGGAATTACTTTCCGAAATAGCCATAGAGTTCATTCAGATTATTGCAGTTGGAGTCAACATATCCTTTCATAAAAAAATAGAAAAGTTGTAATATACCCACATCTTCATCATACGGAGTCTACATGATGAATGGTGTGGGATGAGCAGGTCATGCTTACTCTTCCACAGCACCTGATAACATACCCTGGTTTTTAGGGTTTCACTCTGTTAGTTGTTTTGTTTTGTGTGGCGTTTATATTATGTTCTGTTGTTTCATCTTCGTCATTTACTTTCTCTTGCTGTATGTGATTTTTATATAACCATAGCAACATTCATTGTCACATATGCCAGTATTCAATCCAAACAAGCGTCACAAGAAACAAACTGATCTGGACTGGAACAAAGTAAAAAGTGCTATTCTGTTTATTAATCTTTGTTATGAATTTCGTCCCATATACATTTATATCATATTCATATTCAGTTGAGTCATAGAAACTCCATTGAACATGACAATTATCTATGCCTTCAAAACTTTTTTCTGATATAATTAGGAATTTTTCTAAAAATCATATGATTCCCTGTGGTATTTGTTGGAAAGGCAAACGTCTACTGACAAAAGTCCTAACCGAACATGCACAGGTATATATAAAATATTAATTTACCACATAATTATAGAAATTCTGTATTGAATGAATAAAGTATGTGATCAAATCCTCACTAACCTCCAACGCAAAAACAATGTTTCAAAAGTTGTGTATATAGAATGGGGGTAATAATAAAATTACAGAACAATGTTGCCAAAAGCCGAAGTCCATGAGACAAAAAGACAAATCAGGTGGAAACTACGGAAAAATTGTCGACCGGAATGGTCCTGACTTGGTACAGGCGTTTCAAAAGAAATAGTGGGTTAAACCGGTTTTATGGCTTGCCAAGCCTCCCCTTCCATTGTGGTAGTATCCGATAGCAACTCAACAGCAATTGCTATTGAAAGGTCGTAGAAAGTTAAAGAAATGATCATCCCAGTACTAAGTAAAAAAAAGAATCTTGAATCAGAGTTCGGACTTCAAATTTTTCCACACGGGACTGGGAATTCAGGGAGGACTGCATTTCTTTGTATAGATTCGTCTTTACCACAAGATCTAAATGAATTTCCGTAAACGTCCCATTCTTGAGTAGTATACCCACATCTCAAATATTGACTTAATTTCACAGCACATTAGCCATATTTAGCAAAACCCCGCAGTCTTCCGCCCAAATTCATAAATAATTAACAACTGAAATTTCCTTGTTAAGAAATGTATCACGCTGCAGCAATATAATTGTGCAATACGTCAAAGCTGTGTTGAAAAATATTGATTCTCCAAAGTAAAACCAATACGGGACTTTCGAGATGGGAACTCTCGTGTAATTGAAGGCGGAAACATTCTCCACAAATACCAGTAAGAAGGATAATTGGATACCATACCTATTGAATATAGATATATACCGCCTAAAAACAAACTATTTATGAAATTGAAGTGTACTTATAATTTGTTCTACATGACAATTATTTAACTAATTTTTCGTTGACGAAATTAACCTGAAGCGCTACAAATAGATTAATTCCGGAATGAACCCGACTCAAAAATCCCGTATTAAGGAGTGTCACCTGGAAAACTCTTGTTTTTACTCTTGTGGCAGGTGTTGTTTTGGATCTACAGAGAAAAACATTCCTTCATGAACAAGAATCGTCTTTTCTAAATTGTTTTATCTTATTATACCAACCACATCACACATAGTTATGAGGGTTAATCTCTTGCCAAAAAAATATTATTTAAAAACGTATCATTTCAGAATTTCCTCCAGAAAACTAAGATAAAAAATAACTTCTCGAACATGTAGATTTTTTGGGGAGTACAAAATTAATGCCAACATTGATAAATATGTTATTGAAATGTCTTAAATGTGATGATTCATTGGTAGATAGTGGAGCGTTGTTTGAGGTTTGAACCTATTTTTCGACCAAAAGTTCTAATTTTCGTGCAGATTCGAGAAATTATTCACAAAATATGCAACAAGTGCTGTCAGGAGACAATATGGCTGTAAATGCATAAGTAGTCTGATATATTATTATTATTATTTTTTTTGTGATTGATTTTTTTTTAAATTGTCCTCATGACAAGATCAATGTCAAGTTCAAAATGTCTTCAATTATTCTATCCCCAGAAGGCTATCGTTATAATAAGTCCTGTACCTACCACTTTATAAGAAAAAGAAGAGAAACGGGGAATGTGTCAAAGAGACAACGACCCTAAGGGGAGCAATAACAACTCAAAGCCACCATAAGATCTTCAATGAACGGTGAGCAAGGTCAAAATCTCTACAAATATGGTACCACTGGAAAGCTCTAATCATACGCAAGTCATAAACCAAATATGACGCAATACCACTTAATGACTTCCTTCTAGAATCAAGGTTTAAGTTCTTTAAATATTACCCCAAGGATAAGGCCATGGTCAAATGATATACAAATATGGTAGTCAGAAAGCTCTCATCATAAGAAAGTTGTGCATCAAATGTGAATACCCTAACACTTACCTTCTGGAAGAAAGCTTATTGTTAAAAAAAACGGTCAGCGTCAATATGTATACAAATATGATGCCTCCAAAAAGCTCTCACCATATACAAGTCGCATACCAAATAAAAACATCCTAGCACTTAATGACCAGCTTTTACAAGAAAGTTTTTTTCTTTTGAAAATTACCATCAGGGTAGATGGGGCTACAGGGACAACGATTTTTGAATGCCATTTGTAATAAGCGCTGAAAAATTTTCGTTTTATAAGACTCTAGTGATTCTGCTATTTTTCTATTTCCTGTTTTCATGAATACAAATGAAAAACAATCAACAGTTGTAAGACGCATCTGCCATTCTTGGTATTTATCTGTTAGCTACAGAAATTTATCACACTTTTTATTTCACATTTAAGACATTTCAATAACATATTTATCAATGTTGGTACAAATCTAGTTTGAACATCTCGAAAACAAGACGAACTTTGCAATCATCTATCTGTAGGTGTTGTTCAGTAAATGACACATGATGCCTATCAAAAGAATATATTGTTAAACATGAAAATGGTATTAAAAATATTTTGGTACATAAATGGTGTGATACGTATTCAATAATCACTTGATATTTGCAGCTCGATATCAAATTGCTCTAATTTATGCTTTTAATGAATCCCAATCACTTAAATTCAATACTATATGCTTTTTAAATTTTCAAATTGCATCAGAAGGTAGTTGTTCTTCGAGTGTACACCTGTAGCTTCAGCCCGTAATTTTCATTCCGTCTCATTTTTATTAAATCGAGTTCAAATCTTTAAACATTCTCAGACCAATTTCTATTCCTCAAGAATAAAATTTCTTCAATTCATTGTCATAGAATTTTGCGTTCTATAATACAATTTTTCTTAATATTTATATAAAGGACAGTTGCGTAAACATAAATTTATTCTTCCAGACAGTTTTACAAGTTATTGTCTGTTCCAATCAAATTTTCATCTGTACATTGTATACGAAAATAACATAAAGTATGTAAATATAGTGTTAAAGGTGTGAAAATAGCTTCACCAACTATGTAGTCAGTGCTTTGGTTGCTGGTCCGAAAACCGATTTCATTTGGAAACTTGCATTATCTAAATTTGAAGAAAATTTTGTTTAGAAGTAAGGAGTATCTCCCTCGTGCAGAGCTCTGTACTCAGAGTTGGCTTTTCTATTAAGACGCTATTGGTAATTTGGGCTATTTCAGCTGTAACGTATTTCGGTTTATGAGTTTCCTTATATTTGGATTTTATCGTCTTTCCTTCCGCCTATCTCAGCCTGTAGAGCCCTTCCACAAACAATGTTTGACAAGCAATATCCTTTTTATCCGTTTCGCAAGAAATAAATCTCAATTGCATAAATAATCTATTATATTTTCCGATTTTAATTTTGTAAACAAATTACCGTCACCACTACACAAAAATTAAAACGAGACATTCGAAAAAATACGGAAACTAGGTCGCTGATATCTTCAGCAGAGCCACCATTTGTTTTATGTTTTGTTTGTTTACATTGTGACGTCATAACTAGGAACTCAAAGACAAATGTAAACAATGAGAGGTTCTGCAGTGAAAAAAACCGACTGCATTTCGATTTGCTAACATGGTTCGATCGAAAAGATCTAAATTTAATAACGTTGGCCGACAAAAAATATTGTGAAGTCATAAAATAACAACAAAATATTTCCCATTTAAAAAAAGTGAATAAACCTCATTTCCCGCGCAATCTTGGGAGAATTTGGCACAAAACCTAATAAACTATTGTATAGAAATAAGAATAAAAGACGATAAACAAGTTATTTGAATTTTGAAAGCTGGAATATTGTAAAATATCATCCCGCTCGCCAGAATAATGAAGCTTGGGGCTCGTTCGTTGCACTCACTCGCCCCTGTGCTTCATATTCTGGCTCACGGGATGATATTTTACGATATACTGATGTCACATACTCAAGAATGACGGCCACTGATCAGAGGACACCCGTGTCTGCGCTCCACGGGTGTCCTCACTAAATGGTCATCACGATTAACAAAGAAAGTAATGGGAAATATTGAGGTACTATAATAAATCTCTATTATTGGATTCACTATTAATTTCAAATCTTATTAAGTGTTACAGTCATATTCTATATACATTTAACTTTCTAGCGATATAAAAATTTTGAAAAAATTTTATTACCTTCTGGTGTCTCCGATTTTTCAAAGATGAAGTTCAAATCGACCAGTTTTGCAGTAGTAACTAACCAAAAATCATGAAAAAGGCAAGGGGGTAGTCTTCTTTAAAAAATCATAACTATTTAAATATTAAATTCACGCCTCTAAGTATTAGTATGAAATTCGTCTTTTAATGACGCGTATTTTGATATTAAAAATAATCTTTAGTTTAGGATTTTTGGTGTCTCCGATTGTTTGAAAAAGACACTTTTGTTGTATTCAAACTGGATTTGTAATGTGTCATAGAGAAATAAAGGATATCCTCGGGTAAATCGACGAACGTATGAAATACATGTATGAAGAAAAAAGATGGATCTACATTTCAGCTAGATTTCGTTTCATTTGTTAAATTTATAATTTTCATATAATTTTTTTAAGTTGCAAAAATATTTTCATAATTTTGATGATGCTGTACGTTTGGTTTAACAAATGAGCATATTTTTTTAATGTTTTTATCAACAATACAACAATATGCAGAATATTGTTTTTAAAATTCAGATGATTTTGTAACTAAAAAAGAATTATATACGAGTAAACAAAACATAAAAGCAAACAAACAAAGCAAAAAACTTTAACGAGTTTTTGTTTTCGTGAATTAATTTTTCTGTAATGAATTAAATAATAATTTAAAAATCAGTCAGTTAATTTCTCTGGGGTTTCTCTGTAATGAATTAAATAATTGTATCATAAAATTATGACCTTTGAAATTAAAATAAAAATTGATTTTTGATTATACAACAGAAAGATAACGACTTGATTTTTTCTCACATATGTACTAATATTTACTTTTGCCACAGTTCGTGCTGTGACATTGTGTTATCTCATATTTGTCTTTAATGAAATTACATTAATATACATGATTAAGACACTGGTCTGATAAGAATTTCGTTTTTTCTTACTCTATAAGGTGTAAAAAGGGGGGGCGGCTTTGTGGTCAAAGTTTAATATCATTTTCATGATGAAGTATACTGACTTTACGGAAATTATGTCCTTAGCTAGCTGTCAGTAACTGCGAGCATTTGTCCGGACAGTACCTGTGTGTGTTGTCTTCATGTTTTATGTACTTCATTCAGAAACAATACACCACAAAAAGACTCGGAGTAAAAATAAAACTAGAAAAAAAAGTCCAACTTATCAAGACTAATACCCTTACAATGAAGTACATTAAACATGAAAGCAATACACACAGGTACTGTCTAGACAAATGCTCTACAGTAACGTATAAGCTGTGAAAAGTAGACTATACATATGATTGGGTTGAAGGTATATTACTATTCAAAATTGGAAAATTTCACAAGTGAAAGTCAGAACACTGGTCTATCTGAACAAAAATGCCGACAGTTTAAGAAAACTAAATTATTATCGTTACAATGTTTAGATAATATAATAGCGAATCGCAAACCACAACGATAGCACATGTTTGCCAGTCAGTTCATTTCAAATAGACCGACTTCTCGCTCATTTGCGTTTATCCTGAACTTATCACTAAAAATATCATATAATATGAGTCTATAATATAAGCAGATTATATTAAAACATAACAAAACGTCGAAGTTTCTGCAGGTGACGTTTTTTCTTCAGTGCTGATCGTACTAACACATACATAGATCAAAGAACCGAAATAATGTAAAGACTGATAGAAACCAAAATCAAAATATCTAATCAAAAGCCTGATCTAAATGGGGAAGCAAAATGGGTCAGAGCAATGTAGAAGGTAGATACTTATTTAAAAATTTTTTTAGATAATTTTTTTTTAAAAATTGAAATATTGCTAGTAACTAAATAATATCGGCAATGACGTATTAATATTCAGGTCTTTTACACTTAATATCAAACAAAATGTTGTTTTTTATTTACCAAAACCCGTTTCAAAACCTGTTTTCGTTTCTTCCTTTTACTTTAATTTATAAGTTTATTACATGTATTGTCTTTGTTTAACTTCAAAAATAGTTGAAATTTATTTTTTTTATATCTCCATTAATTTTTTCTTCGTAGACTTATAATACATGTGGTCAGTCTAAAATCTCTGCGTTTATTTTACCTATTAACATATATCATCTAAATCTCATCGAACGAGCCTTTTTCTGACAGAGGCAATCAATTAACATTAATTAATGCATAATGTCATGTTATCTCCTCCTTTGGCCTGGTTGCTGATAAGATTTAAGATTATCGGGAAGCAGTTTTCACAGTAAAAAAATTCGCGTTTGGGTTATCTCGCATGGATTTGGCCACCATTCTTGCATATGAAAATCCAGAAAACATATACTTATCTGCACTGGAGGGACGCAAGTTGTCGAAATGGCCATATACAGAAACTAAACTCACAGTAAACTTCGGTATTTTGTTATTTGCTACACAACAAAATAACAGAATGGTCGTTTAACAAGACATCTCATGATAATAGGTAAAAAATGTACTACTGTTATATTGAATCGAGACAAAATGATGATACAAGGATTTGTATAGTGACAAATCCTTGGTTAAACCGTTAAAAAACTTATAAAACAATAATTAATTGTAAATTCTTATCCCTAAAATGAAAATTTCACTCAATATTCATTACTTTAAAGATGTAAATCTCATATAGGTCATGCATAAATTGTTATTGCATATCAGTTAAAACCCTGACGCTTCATTGGTTATATACAGATCAGCTGACATGTGGATAAATTTCCAAATGAATACCGAAGCAAGATAAAAAAAATCGTATATCCAGGATGCATGGCAATATAAGGATTATATATAAACAGAAAACGACGTAACAAACAGTACACAAAACAAACGCCACAAAGAAATAAGACACTAACAGTGTGAATTCTGTGGAAAGCACTGGTCCGATTTGACGGTCATATAAGCTGGAAATCGGTCCGTGTAACACTTAACAATTCAAAATTCTAAAACTTTTTGAAATTTTAATATCAAATTTTCAAAATAAACAAAAATTTAAAATTTTGAAAATTTATCCAAAGTATTAAAATTTTTAAATTTTTAAACCTTTACATTTTTGGACATTTGATCAAAATTCGAAATTTCTTCACCGTACTTTTATTTTTGATTATTTCGCTTTTTAAAAGTTTCGATTTTTCGATTTTTGACTAAAAATGCAAAACTTCTCAAAATAGCTGATAGAATCTTGTAATTCCCGGCATACAAGCTGACCTTTGGCCTCAGCCTTAATATTTCAGTTTAAACCTTGAGTTAAGTTAGACGAGAGAACTAAGCTGGACACGGAATGGGCCAACTAATTTACCTGTGTGTGTTCTATTGTTTTTTAATAACTATCTAGCTTTAAAATATATACATCTTTGTGTCATTTATCCCTGTGAATATTTGTATTTTTTTCAAAGATAAACTGACGTTTTTTTTAACGAGCTGGAAACGGGATCTTTGTCAAAACTTGCATGTAAAAATGGGAAAAGATGTCCACCGTGAAGCGGGAATTATTGAAATGTAGCCTGTGAAACGAGAAAAAAGCGGCCTCTTGAAGAGTCTTTGTTAAATATTTTCCAGCTCGTGGAACCGGAAAAAGGAGAAAATTTGATGGTATTTCGTTTAAGGGCCCCACCGAAACCCTAAGAAGATATCAACACCACTGACGCCATTTTTTTTTCTTTCTGGAGGCAGGATCTCGGGAGTAAGGGTTATTCTATAGGGATATAATTAAATCCAAATTAGACGGCCAAAATGGTAATGGAACAACTCCTGTACTGTAATGTTAGTGTTATCCCGCTATCACTTGTATATAGCTGCCACTGTAAAGGCTTAAGAGCTGTGTGCCTTTTTTCAAGAGTAGTTCTGCAGATATTTCAGAAAAGTGTCAAAAATCAGCACCACTCACGATAAAGAGAGTCGATAAACAGCATCTATTCATTGCAGTTGCTTACAAATAGGCTACTTAAGCTAGGCTATGTTACCGATAACTTGAAGTCAGCACTGCAGAAGTTTGAGATGACGATCTTATGGAACGCAGCGAGCTATGGGATCTGTTTCCCAGATGATAGCAGATCGTTCTATTTGAAACTAAAGTTTGTTTTTCCTCTACTGGATTTGGAGTGGACGGCCGGTGTCTCCCGGTGCACCTGGTCTCACCCTTGGTATTTATTGGGTCTTTATTGTTTATCTTTTTTATGTTTGTGCGTCTTCATTTTTTTTCTTTTCTGTGTCGTACTCTTGTTGTGTCCTTGTTTTCCGATATTAGATTGTTCGTTTTAGACTGACAGTTCGGTTCTCACTTAATAATAATAAAATTCATACTCCCGACAATGAGCATATTACTCATACATCATACCGAGTTCAAGACCACCCAAATCACTGCTTGAAATTTGTTTCTAGATTCCTTTAAGCATAGCAAAGTTTCTAAGTGGACCCAGAGGCTTTGTCTAGATTGATACATCCTTTTTCTGGACAATGATATCATTTTTTGCTCATCTGGCGTTAAAGGCCATGTGAGCTTTTGCCATCACATTACCTCCGTCGTCCGTCCGTCAACAGTTTTAAAAATCTTCTCCTAAGAAATTGAGAGGCAAATTGTACCCAACTTTGGCCTGAATCACCACCAGGGTATGTAGTTTCAAAATTGAGTTCGATTAGTCCACAGACACAACAATACGGTTGCTGTTACTAAAAATTGAACATAGTGGTAAATTGCTGTTTTTTTTTCCAAATAACTCAAAAACAATTAAGATATCAAAAATGCGACGGAGAAGAAACAATCATCATGGCAAGATCTTCAAGCCCTGCAATTTTGTAGAAAATCTGATGAACCATTTGAAATAGAGGTTAAGCTATTCGAATGACGTATTGAAAATCACATTTTGATCATCTTTTCTGAAACCAATGAAGCAAAATCAAATCAAACTTTACAGGAATGATGTTTGGCAGGCCCTTTACAAAACTGCTCATTTCATTCCGATATTAAATACATGACTATCAGCGCAGAATGTAGTTAAAATTCGGCCTTATGGGGAAATCATCTTTTTTCATCATCTTCTCTGAAACTTTTGATGCAAATTTATCTAAATTGTATTTGAACAAGTGGCATTTTGGCTAATTTTGAGACAAGTTTTACGATCCGTTCCTCCCCTCTTCTTGAAGAGAAGAGGAGCGGATCGCAATAATTGGCTAGCCAAGATAGATGTTTTGAAGCTCTTTTACAGTGGTTGTTCATTTCGGTTAGATCTGAGAAAAACGTGGTCGACAGCGAAAAAAACATAATATTAGTTTAACATATAGAAACATCAAATTTTGATCATCTTGTTTGAAATTACTGAACCAAATTCAACGAAATTTTACAGGCACAATGTATGGAAGGTCTTTCACAATATATTGTTTATTTGTTCCAATCAAACAAAAAACATGACCACAAGCGTGGAACATGATTCAGCAGAGGACGTTTACAAAATGTTTGAAAGGTCTTTTTTCAACAATTACTCATTCATTTTACACAGGTCAGATGGAAGCCATGGCCGCCAGGAGATAACATGTTCTATCTATGTATGGGAAAGGCCAAATGTAAATTTTGTTTTTTGTTTAAACTTTATACTTTGGCTTCGAGACATTTTATTACAGGCCGGGAAGTAGTTCACAAAAAATGTCTCCCCTGTAAATTTGTTTATCTGTCACTCCTCAAATAAACAAGATGTGTGATGACAAAGCCACGGTTAAAACAAACAAACAAATTTCTAACATTTGCGGTGTATTTTTACATTTCACATACTATGTACATTTTGTATCTTATGCTGCAACAATCGCTGTATGGTATAGATGTATGAAAAATATACATTTGTCGTTGATTAATTTATAAAACATTGTTTTAAAACCAAGTCTATCTAATGGTCAAATTTATGATAATAAAGAAAAAATTCTAGCCACCCTCAAAGGGCACGGGCGGAAACAAAATTTAGGAGTATTATTGAATATATAATTATGTATCGTATAAACCATATGAAACTGATTTTTTTATATGTGCTTTTTTCAGGATCCACTTTTTTCAAGCTCGCGAGTGATTTGTACTCACTGTAAAATAAATATACAGCATGTATTACTTTAGTATTTTCACTTTATTAAATTTCAAGATTTTCGGACATGTGTTAATTAGAATTTAAAGTGTAATATAAGGGTGGTTACCAAGACAAGACATGAAACTTTATTTTCATAAACCAAACATTACAGTGGTATAGAGAAGGATACAGTAAGTTAATGGTAATACATGATAAAACGTACAAACATCTACAATATTTACAATAAAAAAAGAGAAGAAAAAAGATGACAGAAGTCCACATTTTAGCCTAGAGAGCGACTGCACTATTTATATTTCGTTGTTGTTGTTATATTTTATTGCCAAAAAGTGACAAAAGGATTGGGCAACAAGTTGTCACAACTTATGTAAAGTCTTCTCCTTACATAGATATATTGTACATATAACAGCAAGGCACATTATATAAATATTGTTACAATATACAAAGAGAAACAACAAAACACAAGCAAAAAAGCTGATACTTTCATGTGAATCTACACAATTTTTCTAGTTTAACTTTGTCTGAGGTATACATTTTTTTTTTAAATTTAAAACATTTGGTCTGCGGATTAGGTGTTTGCATATGATTCGATTTCTTTTTTCATTGAAAACATTACATTCCATAATAAAATGAAATTCGTCACCAATGCATAGACTGTCACATTTTGTGCAGAATCTATTTTCTCTATCAATATTGTTCCAACGCCCAGTTTCTATCGGAAGTTTATGATTTGTAGTTCTGAATTTGCAGAGGATGTTCTAAAATATTCAAATATTTTTTTTAAATTCAAAAGTGTCTTTAAATAACCTGTAATTCAAAGCTCTTGGTGAATTTTCTAAAATAGAGTGCCATTCCTGTATGTACTGTTCGCGCAGACGATTTTTTATAACAGTTATGAGCCAATCTGAATTTTGAAAAAGTTGATGTGTCCAAATGTAGGAATAGCCAGTCTCATCAAATATATTCTTGATATATTTGATCCATAAGTTATCATAATTTTCATCGATAAAAAGTTGATACAAAAGTTTGTATGAAACATATGGCAATGTTATATCTTTCCCTGACAAAAGTCGTGTCCAATACGACATCATTCGTTCTTTAATGTCAATTTATAACGGGAATATTCCTAGTTCACTATATACCATATAACTGGGTGTGGATGATTTTAGTTTTATTAACAATTTGCAAAATCTTAATTGAACGTTTTCTAGACATTGGATATTTTTACTAAAGCCCCATATTTCTGAACCATATAATAGAATAGGTTTAACGATTTTATTAAAAAGATCTACTTGGCATTCAACTGACGGATTGTGTGATCTACCTCTTTTAAAAACTTCATACATTGCTATCGTGGCCTTGTCTGTTTGCTTTTTGATGGTCTTATTAAAATTACCAGTACGGTTAAACAATATTCCCAAGTAATTAAATTCATTTACTATGTCTAAATCTGACCCATTCAGCATGAATTTTAAATTTGCCGATCCCCCCCTAGAAAACACCATTATTTTTGTTTTTTGTGTATTAACTTTTAATTTCCAGTTATTACAATACTCCCCAAATTTATTCAGAATATTATGCAAATCATCTTTAGACTCGGCCATGAGGACAGTATCGTCGGCGTATAAAAGAATAAAAAGTTTTAAATAAATATTCAATTTATTATCTATACCATCTGTAAGTGTGTCAAGACTTTTCAAGTTTTCGTTTTCAAAAAAGGTTTGTAGATCACTCAAAAATATGGCAAACAGAAAAGGTGACAAATTTTCTCCTTGTCTTACTCCCATTTCACAGGGAAAATATCCCGATTTATAATTATTATAAGTTATGAATGATTTCACATCGTCGTACATGTTTAGAATTATTTACCATTAATGTTGCTCAGGAGTAATTTGTACCAGAGAGCCTGTTGCCAGACTGTGTCGAAGGCTTTTACAAAGTCGACAAATGCACAAAATATTTTTTTTTTTTATATCTTAAGATTTCAAAAAATGAGAACAAAGTAAAAATATTGTCCGTTGTGGAATATGACTTCCTAAATCCGAACTTGTTTTCGTCTATCAGTAGAGATTCTTCAGAAAAAAGACATAACCGTTCATTAAGGATTGACCATTTGGTATTCTTTTAGGGTGATTTGTTTACAGTTTCGTTTTTATACAAAGTTGAATCCTGAAAGCAACCCCAGAACGAATGCATAGGAAATAAAATTTGACCGAGTTTGAACTTTTATTCTGGAGAAACTGTACAAAGGGCGGACAAAAAAATTTGCACATGGATTAACAAGGATATTGGCAATCCGTTCACTATGGAATATCCCTTACTCCTGGGATCCTGCCTCTCGAAAGAAAAAAAAAATTGGCGTCAGTGGTGTTGATATCTTCTTAAGGGTCTTAATGGGGTCACTGAAACGAAATACCGTCAATTTTTCTCCACTTTCCGGTTTCACGAGCTGGATTTCCGATGTTAACAGGTTTAAAAAGATAATTTTCATCAAAATTTTTAAAATTTTAATACTTTGGTTAAATTTTTAAAATTTTAAAACTTTTGTTCATTTTGAAAAATTTACATTTTAGTTTTTTGGTCAAACTTTTAAAATATCAAAATTTATTTTTATTTATTTTTTTTTTAAATTTTGAATTGTTAAGTATTACACGGACCGTTACACGGACCGAAATCGGGACCGCTGTTTAACTTT
>MJUU01006462.1:11194-27246 GCA_002080025.1 Modiolus philippinarum
GGTGTACATCTCAAGCAGAGGGAATTGTTTTACTGATTTGTAAGTAATAAATTTTATATCTTAAGCACAACAATACCACAAGAATTTGAATCTCTGTGTTTTCCATGTTGTCTTTATACCATTGACCAGTTTACATGAGGGGGATCTCTAAACCCTTTGTTATATCTTTCTTGAAAAAATAATGTGAAGCAAAAAAAAAAAATAATAATATCAAGTCATTTCCACTTTGTGAAAAATGTAACTGATAACTTTTTTTCCTTTTTCAATTGCATATTTCTATGATTAAAATGGTGAAAAAAAACTTTTGGTGATTTCAACTTACCAGAGCAATGTAATGATACTGACCGTAGCCACCAAGTAAATAGTCATTGGTGTATAATGATGATAAATTGATTCATTAAACTATTTTTCTTTTTCCCCCTTTATTTTAGACTTGTGTTTGGTTCCATTATTTTAAATATAGATTTTAGAATATATTTTGCTTAGAACTAAGCGACAGAAATGGGTAGATGGGTTTTGCAAGTACTACAAATAAAAAGGAAAAAAAATAAGAAAATCGGTACTTTGTGATAGTTTAAAGAATATTTAAAACTTGTTTACAATCTTGAGGAGCATAACTCTACATTGTAATTTGTCAGATTAGAAAAAAAATAGGACCATATTAAATAGTTTTCATAAGTGTTCTGGACTATCGGTATGATTTTAAAATTCCAAAGTTATCTTATATGGTATATACAAAACATGTTTACGCCTTTAATGTATTACTCGATATGGTCTTGGCCAATCTGACTATAACGGACTGTGTAATATATAAAATTTATGCAATAGAAATTATATTAAAAATGCTATTTCAGTTGACAAAATTGTCAAATTTACCGATAACTTCTGCATATTTATTGTGTTCTTTAATGTTTTAATAAGGCCTATACAAGGACCTCTGAAACGGTTTTTTTTAGCTCACCAGGGTGAGCTTTTGCCATCACTTGGCGTCCGTCGTAAACTTTTCATTCATAGATCTTCTTCTCTGAAATTACTGGGCCAATTGGAACTATAGTTGGCCCCACTAGTCCTTTGTCGGTCCCCTTTTATAGTTGTATCCGTCATGTCCGTGCCTTATCCAAGATGGCTGCCAGCGGGGAACATATATTTTTAAATTGGATCCTATAAGAAAACACATAATGCAGTGTATAAAAGACAAAGTTTTCATATTGTACATGTTTATTTTTATCGATATCATTTTTTTCTGTATTAAATTGCAGAATGCAGAGGTAATTGTGAACAAATTGCCTGCATTAATTATGCGACAGGTTCACTGTACAGAATATAGGCAATATGTGAAGAAACGCCTAGTAGACGTTGGAAAGAAAAATTACACTATTATTTGGAAAAAACCTTTCTGCACAGAACCCTCCAGAAAGTCAAGTGACATCTTACAATGTGACCATTGTTACCGTTGGGTTCACAAGATATGTTCAGGCAAGATGACAAGAAATAAACGTTATATTTGTGTTATGTGTACAGACTGAATACTTTGTCCTTATTTCTACTTTGTGCGTGTAATATATTGAACAGCTTATTTGATATAAACAGCGTTTTATTATTAAGATGTCAAATTTATATTGTATATATTTGTGTACTTTTAAATGATAAAATGTATAATAAATACTGTATACTGAACAGTTTCAAATTTGCTGTATTTCCTTTTTCTACAATCATTCTGCTTTGCAAAAAATTACGTGTCCGCGACAAAAAGAACATATGCGAATTTTTTAAGTATGGACAATTGTGAAGGGGACTCCAAAAAATTAAGTGTTGCTTGCAGCTTTAACGAGAGGTGAAATACACAAAAAACTGCGTTTCAATTCAAGACACACCAAATAAATATATTTTTATTGAAAAAAAAAATCAGAATATGTCATTCAAAAAGAAATCCAGGACCAACATGGAGCAAAAAGAAAAAACCCAGCTTGGAACATAGATAAAAACCTCAAATAATATAATTAAAACAAGCGTGATTAATTTAAAGCTGGTGTTTTAGATATTTCTGGTGTAAAGGACAAATATCGAAATTAATTAAATTCGTTTATTAAAGAAATCAATTTTCAATTCGAAATTGATCAGAACAAATTTGGTAAAGAAATTCTGAAATATAAAAGGCAAATGACGTCATACTGTCAAACCTTGCTACTTAATACGACTTGTATTTTACGGCCCTTGGTCAGTATATCTCATTGAAGCTTTAAAAATTGGAAGAAAAATGGACTTGCAAAAATGAGATTTTCACCACCCAACAGAAAGAGGAACCTTAGATCAATACAATGAAGCTGAAATGGAATGAAAACAATACAATGAAATGGAAGATTTCAAAACCCAACAAGACATTGCTAGGAAAAATAACTTAAAATGGACGAATGAAGTTGTAGCTCTCAAAGCCCAAATATGATAAATCAAATTGGAACATTAAGTAATAGAGTTAGTGCTAAGGGGAAAAAAGAGAGGAAAGAATCATTTATGCCCTTTATAATATCCAAAGTACTTGCTCAGATACCTCTAAAGGGTATGTTGCTTTCACTCGATCAGACAGTGTTAATGTCACTTTTTCGATGTCACAAGCACCCAGCAGCATATGGTTATCAAGACTTGTTTGGTTTTGAAACCCTTTCATGCAGCCATCCTTTGGACAGAAAAATGTATGTGGCTATTCTTGCTTTGTCGCTCTAAGAAGATATATACGCGTATCAACATAGGATTTAAGGACTAAAAAGGGAAACACTTTGTTTGGTTTTACAAAAGGGAGGAATATATATTTAGCAAATCGTAGCATTAATTAGGAGTTATGACTAAGAAACCTGCAAATCTTTTCATAAATTATCTTACGATAATTTTTACTCTTACGATTAAACTTGCGACATAGATTGTTTTCACAATGAAACTCACGATAAAAACTTATCGTAACTCTACGAGTAAATGGAATCGCTCGCAAGTGAAATTTTTATCGTTAGGTAAACTTCCGATTAAAAGATCTTTCTTGATTACCATAGAAACAAAATGGCAGCTTTCTCTTGATGTTTCGCAATCAGAACGAATTAAGAAGAGAAAGGGTATTCGAATAAGTGGTTAAAGGAACCAGCGACAAAGATAGTTTTACGGATGAAGAATTGATTGCTCGGTACCGCTTTCAAAGGCATTCCATCATTGGATTATCCGAGATTTGTTTGAAAGACCAACAAAGAGATCACATGCAATACCAGTTGTGACACATCGAAGTTTAACGCCATGAAAAGTACAAAAAAAAAGAAGAAAAAAAAACTAATTTGAAAGTAGTTGGTTGTTAGTCCTACAGATGCTCTCTATCACGTTAGCCACCAAAAGGTGCGAAAAAAGATGTTCATCAAGTCCCGTCAAGATGCAATATTGTCAGCTGATGTTTGAGATGTTTTATATCCTCCTTAATGTTTATCTACAGTAATTTAAAAAGAAAAATTTGTGTGAATAAATTTAAAGAAATTACATGTAATTCTTTGCATAAAAGTAAATGTATTTCTGTCAAAACACTTAAATATTTTCTCTGTTTAGTGAAGTTATGGTTATCTAATATTTTGAACTTTTTGCGATTGTATTTTTGTTCAGCCAAGAAATGACGGCAGGTATCCCGTGTATTCTAATTTTGAACGAAGAACTTGCCTTTACATGTCGATCGATTTTATATATGCTTCTACTTAAATTTTTGGCTGACCATGTCGAATCTAGAAACCAAATATTCTAAAGTTTATAATCGAACCTAAAATGGTTGAGACCCGAATTTTATCATTAAAATGAATTATATTTGTTAATAATTGTTTAAAATTGACGTTCCTTCGTATTTGAGCACTTCAATAACTTATATTCTCGCTGTATTGTCAATTCAAAGTCGGAAACAAGCAAGCATGACTCATGTATTCCTAATTATACTTGAATATTCGGAAGGAATTCATCCAGATTCAGAATTGTTTAGGTTGTGGACTTATATGTTTCATATCTGTTGTTGATAGGCAAGTTCGAACTTGGGTTTCTTACTAGCTAAAAACAGTTATTCTCATTGCAATTCCACATATATAATTAATGAACAATATAAACGTGAATACAAATGCAAAGTTTAATAACATATATTGATTGATTGGTTGATTGAATGACTGGAATGGCTCTATATCCTATCATGCCCTTGAATCTCTTTGTAATAGGAAAATAACCACTTGTAGAAGATGTTGTAAAGTAAAATTCTTATCTTAGAAAGGAAATAACATTCCACTTATTCAATTAAGGGCAAATTTGATACAACCAAATACAGTTGATTTTCCCAGATGTGCTTGGCCTTTATTATAACAAGGTGTGGCGAAACTAAGAAAATGACTGTTACGTCGTTTCAAGTTGCAATGCTGAAAGATAAAGCACAAGATGATGTTGTTTGCTCTTAAACTCATTTTGAGCAGTAGTTATGGAAAACTCACACAAAAGTAGAGGTAAAAGGGAAAAGGCAAGTTTATGTTGTCTTATTTCAAAGGGAGAAGAAGCTAAAGGAACAAAGATGTAGTCTTTGCAAAACCTACCAGGTGAAACTGCCACTGGAAAATGGGAATATTGGTATGAGCAGGAAAATAGGTCTTCCATGTGACTCCTACATACAATATAGGTAAAACAAAATGGACAACTTGGACAGCGAGTTTAGATTGCCACTGGAAAATTGATAGGGGCATGAAATATTGCCTTCTATTCGACCCAATTGGGTCTGCACTTACACCAGAATCATAAAAGGGGTCTTTTTACCTCAAAGGGCGTGACGTTTCCATAAACAGTTAGTCTACAATGTTTAGTGTTCAGGACTTCTGTGTTTTGACCTGACTACCACGTACAGACCGGACATTTCCCTGTCTACCGGGACGCGCCCGGCAGCATTGTTTCGACAGAGACCTATATCAACTGTTCGCTTGGCAGAACGTTTTTTTATCAATTTAATCAATACAAAAAATATAAGTGAAGGAAAGAAACAAAGGTGGAAGGATAACCAGGATTGATTGATTGATTGATTGAATATTTATTAACGTCTACTTAGCAATATTTCAGCTATATCAAGACGAGAACAAGTTTGTTAATAAATAATCACTTTGTGGTATGGAAAGGGCCATGGGACGGGAAATTCTGACTGCCACTGGAAAAGTAGGGTGAAATCGTCAAGGGCGGGGAATTTAGCCTTGTAGCCGATCACCTACGGACCACCCCAAAAGAGCTTGCTTAAAGGGTTCTGTTACGTGCAGGAAGCGTGGCGTTTCTTCCAACACGTGGACCTGAGTTTACATCCCATCCGAAAGATGGCATGTGTATTTATCAATCCCGCTCAACCACGGAATGGGTCCTATTTCTATATCCCGGGACCCTCGGGGCAGCCTCCGTTTAGGAGGGGTCACACCCCGCAAGCCGGAGATACTAGGTCCTATTTCTATATCCCGGGGTTCCCTCGGGGTCCTCTTATAGGAAGACTCATACTCCAAGCTCAGAGGATGCTGCGGGCCTATTCATACGCCGGGACCGCGCACGACGGAGGACAACCAGGACAATGAGTTGTGATAGCTACTGCGAAATGGGTAGGGGCAGGACATTTAGCCTTCTATACGAGTCCCAGTGACTCAGCTTTCTTTAGACAATATAGAAGGTATCTTTATACTGCATGGAGCGTGGCATTTCTCCACACTGTTTGGCTTCAATGGTTCGACGTCAGGCTTTCCGTATTATGATTGATTGGTTGGTTGATGTTTCACGCCAACTTCAGCAATATTTCAGCTTTATCGTGGCGAGAATTGAACGATTATAATAAATAAATAAAAAATATCAATATGTAAATATGTATAGCTTTATACAAGTAAATTGTATCTGTAAAACATTTAAAACATAATAGAAGAAGTGTTAGTTTTACTGTTACAATATTAGAAAATTTAAGAAAAATCCGTTTAAATCTTATTAAATAAATTGATCGCTTTTAAAATTGAACGATTTTGTCGCCAGCGACGTTTGAAAATAGGTCTTTAAGACAATAAGCAGAATAAAAATCACGCCTGATATCGCCAACATCTACACAATCAATTAAAACATGTTGAATTGTATACACAATCAATTATAACATGTTGAATTGTATAAGGACAATTGCATGGAATACCTTCAGGTCGGTCATCACTGTTTAGAATAAAACTATGTGTTGTTCTAGTTTGTCCTATACGACATCGAGTCAACACTACCTGTTCCTTACGGTTTTTACCGTAGGAACAAACTTGTTTACAGACGTCTGAGTGTATTCCATGCAGTTTAATATTTATTTGCAGATCCCATTTGGCCTGCCATAGCTTTTAAAACTATTTGACCATTAAAATCATCATATCAGTGTATGGTACTGGACAATCCGCCGTCTCTTCATCTATTTTGCATCCTTTGCTTCCTGGTCAGCAACTGTGTTTCCATAGATCCCAACATGACTAGGGATCCAAACGTAAATGACTTCTTTGTCTAATGCTACAAGTGACTTGTAGAATTCGGCTATTTTCAAAATGATTGGGTGTTTTATTTTCGACTTTCAATTGCCAATAAGCATGAAAGTGAATCGGAACAGATCATGCATTTATTTGATTGCGATAAAGCTACAGATTTAAGTGCCGAGTGTATAGCGTTAGCTTCAGCAGTAAATATGGAACTTCCGTCATATATTTTGTTGGACCATACACCCATTTATGGCACCAATTTAATATTTCGATTTAATTTTGGTCTGTTGGTAGCTGATAAAATCCCAAACATCGCACTTTCAACATGCTATACACAAAACTTTCGATCTAATTTTCATCAGGCAAAGAGACATCATATTGGTTAAAATGTTAATGCAAAATATCTCTGAAAAAACTACATAGAATAGGAATGATAGAAGAAAGAGTGAATGTTCAATACTGCCACATTACAGCATTATTGTTTGGGAAAGATGATGAACCAATTAATTTATTTTTCAACAAAATATCAAATTGTCTTTATTTGAATCGGGCGTTGTTCTGTTAGCTGGTGTTTGAATGGGGATATCATGCGTTGTTCGTATTCCATGTTGATATATGTACGACTTCATTCTGTAAGGTCAGTTGCAAAAACATCTCTATTCTTAGCTATTTTTTTTTTGTCGCAATTAGATAAGTCTACTGACAAGAGATAAAATTTAATTGCAGATTTTCTTTTCTCTCCTATTTGGGGGTGTGAGATATTAAGCATCTAACACCAGGGGAAGAGCGGGACAGGAAATTCTCAGCCCAAGGGTAAGATTTCCAGTCTTGGACGAAGCTTGCCGGGTCCGTGATGATTGAAATCTTACCCGACGGTGTCTGATATTCTTTCGTGTCGTGTCGCCATTCCACTGGTGTTTGATTTTATTTCTCTTTATATTCACCATAAAATATTCAAAAATCCAAACAAAACTGTCGTCCCCTTGGTTTGTTTACAAAGGAAATATGTCCCTTTTTGTAGCGTAATAAAATCAGGAATGTATACCCGAGCGATTTAAAAGACGATTTTCCTGTTTTTGTTCCTGTGAAATGTTACTTCAAATGATATAACAATTTTATAATACGTAGATTAAATACACTTATGATCACTAGGGGGACTGATGGGGCCTACAAACCGCAATGTGCAAGCACAATATTTGCCGGTAAACTGCACGTAATTTTTTTTTGTCTTACACTAGTGTAAGACAAGGAAATCTCACACCGCTAGAAATAGGAACTGCTGTGTCTCAAAAGTGAGAAACTTCGCCGGGGGGGGGGTTCTCACTTCAATCGGAGGAATGTGGAAAAAATAATGATGTCTACCATCACTTCGAATTTTCATGCGATTTATCCAGTATTATTTGTTGTCTGAATTAATAAGTAAGAATATGTGCCTGTGAACCTATGGGATCGAGATACCTCATGACCCTTGGGATGTGAGATCCGTTTATCTTATTCTTCTGCCGGGGCTGTCTCACTTTAATCGAACACACATGCGAAAAGGCGAGATGGGCTGATCTCAAACTCTTAGGCTAAGATATCTTATGTCAATCCCTCGGCAAGCATCGAGATGGACATGATATCAAAGATATCTTAGCCTTCGGGTTTGAGATCAACCTTTCTTGCCCTTTCCTTTGGCAAAGATACTGTACGTCTAAATTAGCTGTTTTGCTTCCTTATTTATCATTACGTTTCGTTTCAATATTTCAAATAATATTTGATCTCTTTTTTCTTCATGTTAAACTATTTGCGTCATCGACCAGCCACTTGACTAAAGTGGCTACCTGTGGATTGTCATATTTTGTACATAGAAATGAAACGATAGCTTGTAAAAATAGAAAATATCAAGATTAAGAATTGCGTTCTTTCAAATGTACAACTATGTGCTTATGCTAAATAAATTTCTCTTTCTTTAGGTATAATTATATGAGAATTGGAAGAGGTTTAGTCTCGTCAAAATTGATTCTAAAATTTAAATTCCCTATATAAGGCATTGTAAATATTGTATTTTCTGTATCCCCTTTTAGAATTGAATTGCGATAGAACTAAGACACTTTTCTAATTTGTACAACTATGTGGTGAAAAAAGATAAAACAGGTTATCAGTCGGTGTAATTCTTTTCACTTAAGGTTGTTCGAGCCTAATAAAAATATCAGACAGAATTTTTTTTATTTTAAGATATTTTGTAGTTCTTAGCACATTTGTTAAAAAAATAAAATAAAAAAGATACAAAGAATATATAGGGAACTGTGAGAACATGCTTATTTTATTTTTAAGCTTTCATTTGAAATAAACATCAGATAGATTTTTTTTAATTTTTTGGTATTTCAGAGGTATACATTTGAGCTATAAGTTGAGCTGATAAAATCTATATGTCACCGTCTGATTAAGAGAAATATTTTATATAGTTTACAAAACAGGCCATATTAATGGTAAAGGGAGCTAATTCGCGGGAAAGTGTACGTCAATTTATCATGACGTCACAGTGAAAATGCCAAATAAGGAATATGCCGGCTTGAAAATCCAGTCAATTCCGCATCCTACTTGTGTTTCGCAAATGCGCCAATCGAATGCGCCGTGTATTAGTGTCGAACTACCTTTAGATAAAGATATTCTTTCGTCAATATCGATTTGAAAATGGCCATTTTCACTGATTCTACACCAGACAATATAGCGACAGCTATATTGTGATGACCAAACAACATTAATTGCCAATTATATAATTGTGTTTGTCAATATTTAAGAATACAAATACTTTTAAAAATTAACAATTTATAACTGTTTTAGATACAAAAATCTAAATGGCGTCAGGGTGCACAAGCCGAGTTGCAACTGCAAATATCATGTGACCAAGTTAATGTGAAAACCCGAATATTTCTAAAATTGTCCATTTATTTTCCTTCCAACCTAATATCCAAAATTCTAAGAATTCAAGAAGGTCTATTTTCTAGTTTCATATCTTGAAATAAATCTGTTTTCGGTCACCTTCCCCTTTGACCAACTCCCTCCAAAATCAATATGGTTCCTCCCCTCCTGGTATCCAACAATATATCCAGGTTTCATTTCAATTGGATGTAGACTTTTTGAGTTATCATCCAGAAACCAAATTAATCTGAAATTTTCGGTAACAGTGACTGATGATTCTTGACTAAATCCTGCGTGAAAGTTTGAGTTTGATTTACTTCCGTAGTGCGACAGTGTTTTACCAGCAGACTAGGCCCCTTTAGCTAGCCGGCAGATTAGTATCAGTGGCCGTTCATGTCATAATTGCGTTATTTCTAACGAGCTACATTTTCTAACGGCTTACTTCGACAAAGTAACGCGTTACTTTTGATAAATAACACAATACTTACCGAAAGTAGCGCGCTACTTTTTAAAAGTACCCCGCTACTTTAACTAAGTAACACGTTAGAAAATGTAGCGCGTTACCTTTCAAAACTAACGCGTTACTTTTTTTATAATAATTTTAGTAAAGAACCAATCAAAATGTTTGTATTAACACACTGAAGCAGCGAGGTTTTATGTACGAGACTTCAACGTTAAAATAAAATGGCATATAGTAAGACGTGTCCACTACCAATTCAAACATTCTCAAACCAGTTTTCTCTGTAAAAATGTAAAATTCCCGGTTTATGTGTCATTTATCTGTATATAATTTACAAAAGTGCATTAATATTAAAAATAATCCTATCAAAACTTTCGGTGGTTAGTTTTGTCTTAACTTATAGAATTCATTTTTATATATCATTAAAATGAAGCTACATTTTGTTAAAACTAATTGCAATTAATTGTATAATATTCACAAATATGTCATTAGTTTCTAAAATATCTGTCCGTTCAAGCCATTAAAATTTATTGTCCCAATTTAATCAATGATAAAAACAACACTTAATGCCAAAGTAAGGACGGTCTTGGGACAGCTTTGATGTGCACCCTAAGATATGTCAAAAGACAGTCCTAAGATGGTCCTAATTTTCGTCTTAAGATATGTCTTAGGACAAATTTTAGGATACTTTCGATGACACGGCCCGGGGATAATTTTCCCAGGTCACTCCACCAGGACATTTTGTTTTTGATACGGACTTTATAATAGCCAGTATCAGAATCAAAATGATCAGGCAAACCACCAAAAATAAATTTAATAAACGCACGTCGAAAAAGGTGTTTGTTAACTTTCAATCCGTATAAAATTAAAGCTATATTTTTTGTTTTGTTCAAATCAAAACAATCCAGTCTTACTCACATATTGTTTGATATTGTATCATCCAATACACATTTTGGAATCATTTTCGCTTCAGAAAGCAAATCTTATACACAATTATGAAGTCGGTATATGTGAAAAATAACGTGTCCTCCGAAAATTTAAATATATTTTGAAGTGATACAATTGGAACAAAATTTAAGACCCTCAATGAATTGTGCATGTCACTATGTGATGAGTGTGCATGGTACTGAATAATCCTCGAAGCTAGAAATTAAACAAATTGAAGCAGTACGGAGTTTACTCATGTTTGGAAGTCGCAAATCATTCTACTAAGTATTTCGAAACAAGTTGGGATTTACTTCAGAAATAAGATGAAAAGGAAAACTGACATGACTTGTTTATCTCATCTCATATTATGCTCTATTATAACTGTTGATATTAAGCTCTATTATAACTGTATGATCTTTCACCTCTACGTTGAGAGAAGTGAATCTATAATTGAAGAGACAATTTAATACGGATATACAACTCACTGAGAAAAATTCGTTTCGTTAGTGGAATGTACTTCTTAAGTATAATTTTTGTTAGAAATAGTGTTTATTTAAAATGACAAAACCACTATATTGATAGAAAAATCAATGTTATCCACATAAATAAACAAACAAGTTAAAATTCCTGTCGAACTGTGATAAAAGGTAAAACAATAAAGATATACACATGTCAAAAAAAAACAAGAAGACAGAGGTGGGGATTCATATTATTCACATAAAACTACAACACACGTGTATATATGTTTCGCTTTATATATGTAGGGGCATTCATATGAATATACATGCAATATTAATTCTATCTTTGAATGCACAAAATATAATTATACTAGATACCACTTGGCCGAAGTGCAACGCGAGGATTTCTTAGTCATGGGCGATCTACACTTGCACAAATTTACGTGAAAACCAAAGGACGGTTGCGCAAATGATTTTAAGTTACATGCTGAAAGATAAAATTACCTTTTTAGAGCAAGAATGGAAATATATATCTAAGATTTGTTTTTGGAAACCATATTTGAGCAACAGACTATCAGCTACATCAAAAATAAGATACATCAATGATCATGCTGTAATTGGAGACTTGTAAAGAAATTTTTAAACTGAAGGTAGTGCTAGTTTTACGTTTTAAAATTAATGCTTTGTATGTGAGAGACTTAATTAATATTTACGAACTACAAACTATATCTTGCTAAGAATCCTTCTTCAACGTCCCGTGGTGAGGGGCAATGGAAAAGGTCAAGCAAACGCTGCGGAATAGGACATAAAATTACAAATATGCGGAATAGGACAGAAAATTAAAAATATTCGGATTAGGACAGAAAATTAAAAATATGCCGAATAAAGAGTTGCGCAATTGGGTAAAAATTATTAAAACAGAAGACAGTTAACCTTTGCGCAAATGTACACTTTTCGATTGCACAAATGTCCTCTTTTCGTTTGCGCAATTGTCCTCGTTTTTTGCGCAAATGTCCATCGCCTTTATTTTTGTCAGTGGCATTTAATTTTCATAGATACTACTCGATTAATTGCCTTATTGAAGTCAATTACAAATTCACTGTGAATAAGATGCACATGAACGCAAACCAGGTACATAATCGAGTCGCATCTATACAGCCATCCACGTACATTAGGAAATTCTCGCGTCGCACTTCGACCCCCCCCCCCCCCCCCCCCCNAAAATCACGCCTGATATCGGCAACATCTACACATTCAATTAAACATGTTGAATTGTATAAGGACAATTGCATGGAATACATTCAGGTCGATCATCACTGTTGAGGATAAAACTATGTGTTGTTCTAGTATGTCCAATACGACATCGGTTCAACGAATATTTTATCTTTTTAGTTTATGCCTTCTCAAGAAGAACTTAACGGCTTGAACTTCCGAAATGTGTACACTCATGTCATCCTGTCAACACTTGTAAATTTACTTCTTTTCTTTGATGACGCGTGGAAAACAGATCTAGTTATTATGAGATTATATCTTATATTATTACTTACGGTATATAATTTCATTATTATGTAACTATATGTACTTATAGTTTATGAGAATATTCATTCATTTATTCAGGCCTTCATACATCCGGTACATAAACCTACAGCAGTTTTATTGTGTTTATAGGCCAAGGCTGCCCTAGATAAAAATCCGGTGGTAGAGCAATTAAGCCTTAATCGCTTTGGGGAGGGGCTTATCTATGTTATCAGTTTATAAATAGAAAACAGCATGGCCTGTAAATATTCACATGTGGTATTTATCTGTGTGTTTATAATCTTTCTGTGCATGAAATTGCGAACTAAACCAATTAACACACTAATATTATTTCAGTCTACAGGAAATCAAATATTTATTAAATAAAAAATATAAAAAAATTACCTTTCATTATATTTATTATCATTATTATTTTTGTTTTTGATAAACTAAATAACTAAATAATCCATTTTAGCACTTAGAAGAAACTTGAAACATATCTATTCCATATATTTTTTCGATAGTTATAGGTTAGATTTTTGTATACTTTTTTCCCTCTTTGTGAATGTGGTGCATGAGGATTTGTAGATTTCCACACAGATGTATATGGTTTGTCAACATTTTCATTCCAATGGCATACAGCAAGATTAGCCCTGAAATTATACTGGTCATTAATAAAACAAATACGTTTATCCTGGAATATGTTCATAACATTATTAAAACTTTCCACATAGAAAGTGTCTTTAGCAAGTACATAATCCTCTGGGTGCTGATATATTGTAGACCTCATGATCACATTGTCCAACATTTTCTGAACTTTTGGATTTGTTATCACAATCCTTGATGGTTCATAGTTAGAGTCTTTCTGACATCGAAAAGACGAATGACACTTCGAATGGTTGTTACTAAAGTGTAGTGAAATGTTTTCTAGACTCTCCTTCAGCTTTTGAGGATCTCCTTCACAGTGACGTACTGCCCAATTAATGTGGGTAGCTACAGGTTCAACTTTATCACTAAGTTATTCACTCCAAGATGAACCTTCAGAATATTTTGGACCTTTAGACACATTTGTGACTGCCTTTACAGCATGCCACAAGTCATTCTGATTTGTTGTGAAATTTGTAGTTTTTACATATTTATTTACAGCCATATTCCTGTCATGCGTATGAACTTTAACTGATACATCTTTAGCCGCTAAGTTTTGGTACACTTTTTCCGTTCCAAGACGTTCATGTCTTTGTGCACAATTGTCCTGTTCTTTGGTGATATGAATACAATCCATGACTTTATGAGTTTTCTCGCCCAACGCAACTACGGAAGTGTCTTTTGCATTTTTCCTCCATCCATGCCGTGTATTAGTCATGTAATTTATCCCATCCAATTCTTCATAGGAAGCAATTTCTTCATTTATAGCAGAGTCAACAGAATCTGTACATTCTAATTCGGTTTGTTCTTTATATCTCTGAAATTTCCTTTTCGATTTTCTTTGGTAATTGTTCCAATACCAGCAGCAGTGGAAAACCTAGTATAATGAATTGGTAAAAGTCCACTGCTAAATACTAGGTACTCATCATTTGGTAAATACGGGGATGATGACCACATATATGTATGAGACTTTTCTTGTGAACAAACCAATATTACACTTGCAACATGACCTTTCATTGTTATTTTTGTCAACTTTAATATATTGTCCTTTGCAAAAACTTGTATGTGCCTCGAATATCTCCCCATATATTTTCATTGACTTTTCAGCCGAAATAAAAAGCTTTTGGTCAACATCATATGGATTAGCTTGTACATAAGTTGATGGAAAACAATGCATGGTCGGATGGCTATCATCACTGTGTTGTTGTATCCAATAATCGAAAATTACTTCCATAATCATTGCATTGTTTACTGGTGAAGGTTTTCCTGAATAGACATTTTGAAAGATTCATCACCAGGTATTTCAATCCGAAAATTTGGAGGACGCTTTTTGTTAGACATTTTAGACAATCTTTTGATACCAAATGACAAGACAATGTGAATAAGATATAAACTTGAAGGTAATTAGTATGATTTGTTTTTAGAAACATCTAAAGGATATAAACTAAAGGGAACTCTCTTGGGATGGGGATTTATAATAGATATCAATTTGATAAAACAAATACAGAATTCACAGTAGACTTTTATTTTAAGAAATGAAATTACACATTTCAAAGTTTACTTTTAGGAATTTTGGATGTACTTTTGGTTTGCCTTTTTTAACATTGCTATTAATTTTTTGTGTTATCCTTTTGTGGTCCCCATTTCACTGTAAATATTTCATGCAGTCATTGACCTGTCATGCAGGATTTGTGTAATTCTATAAACACATGACCTTGGGTCACACAATGAAACAGTATAGTGTATGATTTCTGATGTCAGTACACAAGAAAGTAGATACCCTGGAGTAGATATAAGGAATGGCTGGCAATAGCAACAAAATAGTATCTACTGAATTTAAACAACTTACAGCTAGGAACAATACAACATTTATTGGTCACAATGATAGGGAATTGAAAATAACATCTACAATTCCAGAAGAAAATGGTGGGACTTCAAAAGAACAAAGCACCCAAACAGATATGTCAGAACAAGAGGCAGAAGAAAATACATATCCAGATTTTGTAATTCCACAAAATGAGAACGAAGAAGAAAACCGTGCATAACACATGAGAGGAATAAACAGATGTGGTGGCCAGAAACACCAGAATTACCCCATCACAGAAATTCTAGCTTTCGGAAAGAGCATTACAAAAGATTTTGGACAATGTTGCTCCATCGAGGGGCATGGAATGACGACAGATATATTGCAATGAAAATGGATGCTCTTGAGCGATATAGCCGCCAGAGATTTGATTTTCATAAAAGGGACATCATGCCAAAATGTGTTGTAAACTTAGTAAGGCACTGGCTCCCTAATCCTGGTGGATTTCCATATATGGGACACATGTGGGATTAAACTTTGAGCATATTTTATTCATTTTTTCCTTGTTCTGACATTGTGCAATTTTTGGAGGGAACTTACATTTTGGAGGGAAACTAAGATAATTGTGTTTGATGGTTTCATACAACTATTCATAATTGGATTATTTTACTAAAAGATCATTTGAATTATTATCTGATCCCCTGTCTTTGACAAAAAGAAAAAGAAAAGAATCATAACTAGAGGCTCAGACTCTGAGCCTGTATCGCTCAGCTGACAAAATGCTGAAGCAGGGTTTTCGATGTTCTGCATGATGGCCATGTTTTTTATGTGAATTT
>MJUU01006462.1:27556-57092 GCA_002080025.1 Modiolus philippinarum
AAAATGTGAATTTCCCATAGGGCCAATGTTAAACTATCTTCTGTGCTGGCGGCCATGTTTTTTAGCGGATCAGAACGAAATGAGCAATCTTTTTTGAGGGCCTTTAGTACATCATTCCTGTAAAGTTTGGTTGAAATTGCTTCAGCAGTTTCAGAGGAGAAGAAGAAAATGTGAAATTTCCCATAGGGTCCAATGTTAAAACTAAGTTCCGCGCTGGCGGCCATGTTTTTTATCGGATCGGAACGAAATGAGCAATCTTTGTAAAGGACCTTCCATACATCATTCCTGTAAAGTTTGGTTAAATTTGCTTCAGTAGTTTCAGAAGAGAAGATGAATATGTGAAAAGTTTAACGGACGACGGGCGCCAAGTGATGGCAATAGCTCACACTGACCCTTCGGGTCAGGTGAGCTAAAAAGAAGAAAAAGGTAAGAGCATGTGAAGCATGCTGATATGCACGGCTGCATGGCAACACTAACTTCCTGTATAAACAAAACATTTCAAGTACCTCCCACACATCAATCACAGTTATTTCAAATTCAAAAATTGCATCTGTCAACAATCTTTACAGTCAGCTTTATAAACCAAATACCATTTATTTATAATTTTGATCATTAAGTTTCATTTCACAAGTAAATGCCCACTTCCCAAACAAAAATAAAAAATAATAATCAAAGCTTTATTGAGAAATTTTCAAAAAACACCCTCAGATCTGAATGCTGTTACAAAAATTGAATTCCCCACGATATTTTTCATGGGCTGCTATTTATACCCCTGCCCTGGCCTTTAATTGTTTGTTTACTAAAAAAGTATTAAAAAGTAACGCGTTACTTAATGAAAGTATCGCTTTACTTGTTGAAAGTAACGCGTTACTTTTCATAAGTAAAGCTTTACTTTTAATAAGTAATGCTTTACTTTTAATAAGTAACGAGTTACTTTTAATAAGTAACGCGTTACTTTGAATAAGCAACGCGATACTTTTAATACGTAATGCTTTACTTTTCATAAGCGTTACTTTTGAAAAGAAATGCGTTACTTTTCAAAAGTAACGCGATACTTTTCATAAGTAACGCATTATATACTCAACAAAAAACGTTTAGCAACACATTTTCAACCGTTTTAAATTTTAACAAAAATGATTAAATGCTGATTAATTCTGATCTTGGCTAAAAATAATCGACATTTGCTTTAATTCAACCATAAAAAATTCTTCATTTTGTCAGATTAGGTGTACAAGATATCCATTTCAAGTTATGGTCCCAAACTTAACATGGACTTTTTTCCCGTAGGCGATTTTCATCTTTTGCAAAAAAGTGCAAAAATCACTTCGTGATCATCGTTACATAACCAGTTCTGGTAATCAAAAAAATTTTGTTGACTTTCGTTGCATAAAAATGAAAAATCTGGCATTTTTTGCATATCCCCCCTTTTTCAATGATTTTCTTTTTGGGCCGAGTTAGCTTAAAATTAATGCAATATTCAAAATTTATGGACAGACGTAATGCTAATGATTAGTCGAACTCAAATTCAGCTCGGAAATGTAAAATTGAATTTAATAATTCAGATTTGGTAAACTGAAAAATAGACCCTTTTTATTCACACCAATTGTTGCTAAACTTTTTGTGTTCAGTATATTTAATAAGTACATAAACCTACAGCAGTTTTATTGTGTTTACTTGTTTGTTTACTAAAAAATTATTAAAAAGTAACACGTTACTTTTAATAAGTTACATGTTACTTTTAATAAGTAACGCTTTACTTTTAATAAGTAACGCGCTACTTTTGATAAGCAACGCGATACGCGTTATTTTTCAAAAGTAACGCGTTACTTTTCAAAAGTAACGCGTTGTATTTAATAAGTAACGCGTTACTTTCAATGATGTAACACGTTACTTGATAAAAGTAGCGCGTTACTTCTTGTAAAATAGCGCGTTTCTTTTTGAAAGTAGCACGTTACTTGTTGAAAGTAGCGCGTTACTTTTTGAAAGTAACGCGCTATATTTTCTAAATACATCTCTTAATTCTTAATCTAGTAAAGTACCGTCTTAAAATAACGATTAGAAACATGACGTCAATTACTATATTTACTACTTTTGTAGTGTTAAAAGTTCGTTTTGGAAAAACTTCGATCTGTTAATGAAGCATATACCTCCGTCGAAAGCTAAAAATTTTCTAACTGTTATACTGCATTACCGCATACATTTATCAAACAGAAATTTTCGCATTTGATCAAAATCAGGATGTACTTATATTTGTTGCAATACCTTTAATATCGTTTTTCTGTGACGACAAACATGACAAATATCACCAACTGGACTTGTCAGAATATTATGAAACCGCTAAATTTTCTGCTTCATAATATTTTTGTTCGTTTCGATGATACAGTCTAACGGCAAAGAATAGGTATTCCTATGGGTACCAACCGTGTACCTCTCATAGCAGATTTAGATCTTTATTGTTATAAGTGAAATTTCATGGCCAAAATTCAAAAAGACCCTTCTAAACAGCAAATAGTTTATCTTTTTAAAAATTAATATTGATATCTGGACTATATTTTTGCATTAAATATTCAAGAATTTTCTAAATTTACAAACGAAATTTATCCTGGCGAACTCGCCTTAAATAAATCCAATAGCAGCAACGATTATACTCCTTTTCTTTATCTTGATATATTAATAAATCAAGTAAAGTTAAACACTAAAGTTTATGATAATTGTTATGTTTTTTCTTTCCCTGCAATTTATTTTCCTCATCCAGACGGTGATGTTCCGTTAGCCCCTTCTTACGTGGTATACATTTCACGTTTCTAACTTAAACGACCTTGATCTTCGCCTAACTGAAAAACTTTTGCATCAAGGTTTGAGATATCATAAAATGTCAAAAACATTTTCTTAAATCTATTATAGATATAATGACATTAAGTTCTACATTTATGGCTCTTATAATTAAAACAGGGCCTTTCACATCCAAACTTCAATGGAAATAACATTTTCAAAGCGTATTAATGCAAAACTTGTCCTTCGAAACCTATTCATCCGGGTTCTAGTGCTGCTGATGAGGAATAAATTTCCGAAATGGCCATACAGCTCATTAAAATTATTGCAGTTGGAGTTAACATATGTGTTATGGTCTCATGTTCATTTACTCCATATCCCTTCGTTAAATATCATAAGGGATATAGATACAGCATTGTTGTTAAATATTTACTGGTTTTTATTGGCAAAATTATTGATCAGCTCCTCAATGCTAAAAACCGTAACTAAATTTTGCATACCCATCCCATGTAATCCATACCCAAAAGATTTTTTCTATTTCTAAAATATATTATTTTGATATATGAATAATTTTGTTTATAACCTATTCTACAGATAACTTATAAGAGATATATCTATTTAGATACACATGTTAATTACATCCTGTTTCGGGTCTTTCTTATCAAAGAAACTGACCACATTTTCTCATCGCCATTTTGTAGACAGAATCAGTTTTTGAATAATTATTTGTGTGAGTACCAGTCTATCAACTTATAAACTATCCATATAATAGTACAAATTGATTAAAGAAACAGTAGCATTATTGTTTTTTTTTTTCAAACATTTAAAAATTTTATTCTACGGGGTGATATGAGCATTTATTTTTGTCGACATGACACTTGTTCTTTTGAATAATGATAAATATAACGATTAAAAAGGTATATCCTTAACTTCATCATGACCAAGAAAAAAAAAAAAAAAATACAATTTGAATTATATATTTCACTTTTTTTTCATAGTTCACGTTTGTGGTTTTTGTGTATATATTCCCAAACGGATATTTGTCACCTGGATATCAGAATAAAGAGTCGTACTGACAAACATAGTTTGTAGTCCTTTCTGGAAACCATTTATGTGCTATTTATATAAAACTTTAGCACTATTTTGTTTTCGGATAGGTTACGTTTTCTCAACTGCTCCTGCCACAGACTATGAAGGTAAGAAATCAAGTTTGAACATCGTTCTTTGCTCTTAAGTTCAGTTACGTTGATAGCAAGACAATATTACTTATATTTTTAATTGAAGGCCGCGATGACCGGCGAATATTGCTATATGTTAAAATTTTAATTGATACAATGTGGGTTCCACACTGCTACTAAGTCCTTTGAGTTGTTTAGCTCTTGTTAGATTTATTTGTTTTGTCTTTGTGAGGGTCCTCATGGGGGACGGAGGGTCCTAGGAATCAAATAATGATTAAATTTTTGCAATGGTAATCAAATAATCATCAAATTTTTACCTTGGTAATCAATAAATTTTTTGCTTATTAATCAAAAAATATATAAAAATGCAAGCTAATAATCAAATAATCATTAAAAATACCCTGATAATCAGGTAATCAAGAAACCCATGACCCCGGGCCCATGACGGGCATCCTTTGTCATATTGTCTCTATTTGTGTTACATCTGAATTGCTGAGTTTAGTGTTTTTGATTCTATATATATCTTTCTTTTTTCTACCTTTTTCTTTCGGCATTTTTTTTGCCGAAGTAGTCATCCCCAGTTAATGTTAGAAATGTTGTCATTATCATATTATTAGAACCGATTCAATTAATATGTGCCCAGCGTCAGTTTGTGACATGTATGTCTTTTGTAGAAAACACAATGTCATCAAATATGGACGGAAATAGACAAAAATGTGTACATTCATACACAATGTAACATTTTGTCATCTTTTTACAAAGGAACTGTCAGTTATTAATATTGGTAATACAGAAGTGCGTTTAATTTGTCAAGAAGGTCAGGTAAGGACACATTTATTAAGCATAATCACGTGACGTCAAGTTGTTCATATGCCAAAAACGTTGATAAGTTTTCGCGGACTTTTTCTGAATTGTATTGAAAACCTTTTTTATCCAATCAGAGTGAAGATATTTGGTCATGGGACTCTTCTTACCAAACAACAGCAGTAGAATACCGAAGGAACAAAGGAAGTGACGACTACAAAAATCGAAGTCCAAAGACAAGGCAAAAACCACAACAGAGAAAAACAAGGACAAAACAAGGACGCGAGACTGAAATAAAAAAGACGACATTAAGATTGATTGATTGATTGATTGTTGTTTTACGCCAACTTCAGCAATATTTCAGCTATATTGTGGCGAGAACTGTTGGGTTTATTGAACAATTTTAATAAATACATAAAATATTAATATAAAACCATATAGCTTTATACAAGTAAAACAGATGTGTGAAATGTTAAAAAACATAAAAGTAATTTTTGGTTTAACAATAACAATATTAGAAATTAGAAACTTGTTTAAAATTGATCCATTTAAATCTAAATAAATTTATTGCTTTTAAAAATTGAACGATTTTGTCGCCAGCGACGTTTGTAAATAGGTCTTTAAGACAATGAGCAGAATAAAAATCACGCCTGATATCGGCAACATCTACACATTCAATTAAAACATGTTGAATTGTATAAGGACTTTGTTGTGTTCAATGATGCAAATGTTGAAATTAGTGAAGCAAAAAGGACGCCAGTAGGATAACTCACTTACATGGTAGGATAAGTAATATATATATGTTTGGTTCATTTTATGCAAATGGTGTAAAAATGAAATGAAAAGAAACTGAATCCATGGGGTCGGCTAACATTTTAGCAGATATTATCTAGCTTTTGATATGTGCTCACATTGCACACACGAAAAACATTTATTTTGGAGTCATTCAAATGTTCAATACAATCTTAATGACTACCAGAGTCCGTTCTTATTTTCCCTTTCTTGCAACTCGAACCAAAATAAAATATGAAACAATAGTATAAAGAAAAATATTATAAAACCATTAACTAACAATATACGTTTATTATCATTGAGATAATACTAAGTAGTAATCACCGAGACCGATGAAACTTCAACTGCTTAGAGGAAACTGGCCAGCTTTTTTTTTTACAATATTTCTGATCTTGAACTTCATTATTGTTTATCAAAGTTATTTATATGACACTTAAAATAAATCAATGATAGCAAGTATCGTATTTGATTAAATAAATTTGCTGATTATTCTCAAAATTTATTGAAAAATGGATGTTGGATGCCGTAAAATAATAGTCGTCCTTCCAGGGGTATGCTATAGATCTAAAAATGGGGGTAATAAGACAATTACGAACAGAGTGGTCAAGAGCCGAAGTCCGTGAGACAAAAAGACAAACACCGGCAATATTGTAGACCGCAATAGTCCTGACTTTGTACAGGCATTTCAAATGAAATGGGTTAAACCGGTTTTATGGCTAGCCTAACCTCCCCTTACATTGCGGTACATTCCGGTAGCAACTCAACATTAATTGCCATTGAAAGGTCGTAGACAGTTGACAGAAATGTTCATCCCAGTATTAAGTAAAGAAATAATCTTGAATCTGAGTTCAGACCAAAGATTCAAATATTTCCACGAGGGACTGATATCTATAAAAGACCCTTTTAATGATCTAAATTTTAATATACGGTCTGACCGAAAGATAATAAGAAAACATGGCCACGGCTCAAATTTATTTCAACTTTAACCATATATGAATGTAGCAGTTAGTTACTATTTTAGGGAAATCGTCGAATTAAACGAAAAACACCAAAATGTGATGCACAAAAGTGACTTTAGGGTGGTACAATCTCGATGCCTACGGGTAGAGACGTGGTAACTGCTATTCTTCCTCTGAATAAAAAATATACATATGCTTTAGGGTTGTACAATCTCAATGCCTATGGGTAGAGACGTAGGTAACTGCTATTCTTCTTCCTCTGAGAAAAAAAATCTACATAATACAAACATTTTAAAGTTTTTCAAAGAAATTAGTTCTTAGCTCACCTGCCTGTGACAGGGTTTGCTTTTGCCATCACTTGGCGTTCGGCGTCTGTCCGTCGTAAACTTTTCATTCAAACATCTTCTCTGAAACCGCTGGGGAAATTGTGGAATGAAACTTGGTCCTAAAAGTCCTTGGGTGGTCCCATTTAACAAAATGTGTCCGGCGATCCGCACGACATCCAAAATGGCCGCCAGCGGGATCTTGTCGAAAATTGGATCCTATATTCAAAGATCTTATCTGAAACCACTGGGCCAATTGGAACCAATTTTGATCACAATGGTCCTTAGGTGCCCCTTTCGATTGATTGATTGAATATTGTTTAACGTCTACTCAGCAATATTTCAGCTACATCAAGACGAGAACAAGTTTGTTGATAAATAATCACTTTGGGGTATGGAAATGGCCATGGGACGGGAAATTCTGACTGCCACTGGAAAAGTAGGGTGAAATCGTCAAGGGCGGGGAATTTAGCCTTGTAGCCGATCACCTACGGACCACCCCAAAAAAGAGCTTGCTACAAGGGTTCTTTAACGTGCAGGAAGCGTGGCATTTCTTCCCAAACCTGGACCTGAGTTTACATCCCATCCGAAAGATGGGTTGTGTATTTATTAATCCCGCACAACCACGGAATGGGTCCTATTTCTATATCCCGGGACCCTCGGGGTCAGCCTCCGTTTAGGAGGGGTCACACCCCGCAAGCCGGAGATACTGGGTCCTATTTCTATATCCCGGGGTTCCCTCGGGGTCCTCTGTTAGGATGGCTCATACTCCAAGCTCAGAGGATGCTGCGGGCCTATTCTTCAGCCGGGACCGCGCACGGCGGGTGCCCCTTTTGAAAATGTGTCTGGCAACTCCGTATCATATCCAAGATGGCCGCAAGCAGAAAACGTGATTTTAACATTGGAGCTTATGGGAAAGCATTCAAAGATCTTCACAGAAACAACTTCGCCAATTGGAACCAAACTTGGTCACAATAGTCCTTTGGTGGTCCCCTTTTAAAAAAATGTGTCCAGCAAGTCCTCATCATCCAAGATGGTCGCCAGCTTGCATCTTTGTCGAAAATTGGACCCTATATTCGAAGAGCTTCTCTTCTGAAACAACAGGGCCAATTTGAACCAAACTTAATCACAATGGTCCTTAGGTGGTCTCTTTTTTAAAAATGTTTGGCAAGTCCGTATCATATCCAAGATGGCCGCCGGCGGTGAACGTGGTTTTATCATTGGACCTATAGGGTAACATATTCAAAGATCTTCTCCTCTGAAAGTACATAGCCAATTGGAATCATACTTGGTCACAATCTTCCTTACTTGGTCCCCTTCATAAAATGCATCCAGCATGTCCGCAAAGCATCCAAGATGGCGGCCAGCGGGGAACATGTTTAACATTGAACCCAATGGGGAAATGTATTAATGTATTTAAAGATCTTCTCCTCTGAAACTACTTGGCCAATTGGAACGAAACATTGTCACAAAAGTCCTAACTTGGCTCCCTTTCATAATAGTGTCCGGCAAGTTGGCATCACACCTGAGATGGCGAGCGGTTAACATTGTTTAACATTGGGCCATATCGGCAAATATATTTTGGAGATCTTCTCCTCTGAACCTTCTTGGCCATTTGGAACCAAACTTTGTCATAATATTCCTTCGTTGGCCTCTTTCAAAAAAATTGTCTGTTAAGTCATCATCACATTCAGGAGGGCCGCCAAAGGGGATCAAAGTTTAACATGGGACCCCATGGGAAACCATTCAAAGATCACAATAGTCCATAGGAGGTTCCCTTTCAAAAATAAGTGCAGTAAGTTTGCACACATCCAAAGTTGCCACCAGCGGTTAACATAGTTTTACATTGGACCCTATGGGGAAATGTATTTTAAGATGGTCTTCTTCAAAAATGGTGACAGTTGGTCAGCGCCCCATCAAATAACTGCCAAATTTGAACATGCATGTAGTTTAATTTTGGACCATGTCACACCAATGTTTATTAACAAACATGAAAATAAGACCCTTAAACATTGGGATTTTTCGACTTAATTTGTCAGACATGGCCCAGGTGAGCGATACGGGCTCTTGAGAGCATTTTTTATTCATGTCTTTTTTGTGCTAAAGTGATATAGTTTTTAATAGGGCAAAAAGGACGTACCTCGGATGTATGTTGTAAATTAAGTTTGAGAAACTAAGCGAGAAATGTTACCGAATTTCGTAGGATAGGGGGATATTCTCCAAATAATTGACCGAAAGATTATGAGAAAACAAAACCTCGACCTCCACAATCGTAGTGTTACGGCTTTCAAACATATTTAAAGTTAAATTATATATGAATGTAGCTGTTAGATCTTTTTGAAAATGATTGCATTATATCAAAAACACCCAATGTATTATTACAAAGAAAAGAGAGAGTCTACACGAGGTACTTGTATATGAAATTCTTACTTCTGATTTATATTTTATACATAATTCCTAAATTGTTGACACATAAAATACTGTATACCAGTACTTTAAACAAAATAGTCTCTGATTTTTTTTTTNGGGGGGGGGGGGGGGGGTTGCTTCGGTATTTATTTTAAAATTTATTAGTTTTTCAGATGAGTGACAGCATTTGGAGTGATTGGTCTTGCATCAATTGTATTGATTAGGCAGACTTTAAAAATCAAAATTGTGAAGATGAAGTTCCGAAGATTGTGGATACACCAGATGAAGATAGAGACGTCGTCTTACTATGAAAAGATGGTAAAGCCGACGATGTAAGAGATAGTGCAGAGTCTTCAAATTGGGAAAATGATCATAGATGGAATATAATCTTGATGGCTATTAAGAAACATTTACAGAATGCTCGAATAGACGCCATTCAGATTCGTCGTGGAAAGACACTGGACATAAAGCTGTAAACATAAACATTATAAATAACTTGATCTTGGTGCTTTAGTTGATGCTTAAGAGATGCTGGTGTTCAAGATGGGCGACCTTACTAAACAGTAAATCCTGATTCTTAAAATGGAAGATAATAAACAAGAGACCCTTGGTTCCATTTCATAACGTGATCGCCAAATTAACACGCACACTGTTCCAATATGTTTTCTCTGGAAGAACGTGCTTGTTAATTTAGTGATCATTTTGTGAAAGGGTATCCAGATGCCAGAGATGGGTGATCTGTTAAAGAAGAAATTCTAGCATTCAGGATGGGAAACATTTTAAAACAACAAATCCTGGTGTTTTAATGGGTAAAATTGCAAGATAAGAGCCCCTGGTACTTAAAACATTCTTACGCAAGATTCCATTTGACTATTGATGTGAAAACTACCAAAAACAGGAAAACAGCAAACACCTACAATGGCCAGGAACTACAATCACAAGCCACAATCTACAAGCAAACTGCACCAGAAAAACAATAATGAAAACAAGAGACAAACATAAATAACGATATGAACTCGGGATAGCCGGACTTGGTACCGGCACTTGCAAAAGCCAGTGGTAGGGTTAAACCGGTTAATGGGTACCCAAACCTCCCGTTTCTCTATCCCGTTTCCCCATAGTATCATAAACATGCTAATAAAACCCAATACAGGTAGACTACTAACTCAATGACCACTATCTTGGAACAGAAAAAGCATAAGACAAAACGTAATTTAGAAAGAAGGGTCAAAGAGTGCTCGCCGCTAAACTGCCAGCTTGCTCAAGGAATCTAGTCTGCTGGTAAAACACTGTCGCACTAAGGAAGAAAAATCAAATCTACATGTGATTGTTCAAGATGTATTTTATCGGTATACAAATCAAAAAAGAGCCTAACAGCATAATGACACATTCTTCCTGACAGGGAAAAATGCAGGTCAGTAATGGAAAAAATATGTATGGTGTTTATGTGTTACCTCATAAACTTTTCATTTGTCAGATGATTGATTGAATATTGTTTAACGTCTACTCAGCAATATTTCAGCTATATCAAGACAAGAACAAGTTTGTTAATAAATACTCACTTTGGGGGTATGGAAAGGGACATGGGACGGGAAATTCTGACTGCCACTGGACAAGTAGGGTGAAATCGAAAAGGGCGGAGAATTTAGCCTTGTAGCCGATCACCTACGGACCACTCAAAAAAAGCTTGCTACAAGGGTTCTTTAACGTGCAGGAAGCGTTGCATTTCTTCCAACACGTGGACCTGAGTTTACATCCAATCCGAAAGATGGGTTGTGTATTTATTAATCCCGCACAACCACGGAATGGGTCGTATTTCTATATCCCGGGACCCTCGGGGTCAGCCCCATTTAGGAGGGGTCACACCCCGCAAGCCGGAGATACTAGGTCCTATTTCTATATCCCGGGGTTCCCTCGGGGTCCTCTGTTAGGAAGACTCATACTCCAAGCTCAGAGGATGCTGCGGGCCTATTCATAAGCCGGGACCGCGCACGGCCGCATTTGTCAGATGACAGATCATTTTGAAAATAAGGGAATATAAACGGCCATTTTCTGTTCAAATAATAAAAGGCTACCGGGATTGTTTCACATTACATGAGAGTATATGAATAAGTGTACATGAGACTACAATACATATATAAACGCATACTTAAATTATGTAGATGTACTGTATGGCCATTTTGGCAACTTTATGTCTTTAGATTTAGGATTAATATTCATCTGAAGTCTCCACTGTAAAAACACACATCAGTACTTTCTTATTTGAAGTACCATAGTACCATACTCCATACTGATAGAGAATAAATAACCAAAAGGATCTAAATAGGAAAGCTAAAATTCAGCTAAGGCCAGAGCTATGCATCAGGGAGATACTCGTTAGTTTTAAACAAAATTTTGTAAAATTTAGATATTGCAAGTTTCAATATAATCGGTTTTCGGGTCAGCACAGACGTACGAATTACTGGGCTGGCGAATATCAGTCCACCAGCAGAGGCATCGGCTCAGTGGTAATAAATAACAAAATGCCGAAGTTACTGTAAATTCACTTTCTGCATATGCGCATTTCGACAACTTATGTCTTATCAGTGCAGATAAAATCAACAATATTATATTAAACTCAAAACTATCTGATTTTTGAACATTAAATAGGAAAAGTTCAAAATGTTATGCACAAGCGGAAAAACTTTAAAACAAGTACGTTTATAACGCATTTCCTCTTTCATTTCTTTGCTGGAGTTGACGTGAAGACAAATAAATCCATCATTTCTTTGCAAGGTAAAGAAATACCTGAAACATTTGCTAGATGTTTCCTTCATTATTTGTTGGTGTTTAATTAACAATTATGTTCTTATCTTGCAAACATACATCAATAATATGCTAAGTGTACAATTGTAACCTCGGTATTTTATTATTTATTTATTATATTACAACATTTGCAAGTATGCATACTTCCACCACTTGATTTATTGCATGCAAGCTTGTTAGTGATATGACCGACGGGCAGACAGAATTTGATTTGTCCGTCCATTTGCATAAAAAATGTTTTTGGAAATTGTAAATAAAATTTCCGATCGAAGGTTCCTTTGCCGTTCATAATGAAACTATCTCGGATCATTCAGTACGTATTGCAATGGTAGACCAGCTATTAAAAATTTTGATTTTTTTGTTGTTGATTCTTTTACTTCTAGAATCAAATGAAGGAGCGGGATGTATATTAGTGAGCTTTCCTTACAGTTTTTCTAGGTTGAATTCAAATAAAGGAGTAGGACAATAACCGTTAACAATGGCCCTTTTTCGTGTAAAATGAAAAGACCTGATGACTTGATTTTTCATGACCAGATTCATAAATGGCATAAATGAAGTGTACAATAACGATAACTTCACATGTTGGAAAATCACGATTTATGACGTCACAATCTGGTCCTTATAAACGGCAAAATTTGTGAAAATGGTGACGAAACCACATATTCATGAATATGATCCTGCACGAGCTTGCACTAAATACCAATCAATTAATCATTATCTACGTAGCCGTTTTTTTACATCGATAAGTAGCCTTCTAAAAATCAGATTAAAAATCTATTTAACTCGGAAAATCAACACTACTGTACAGAGAACTTTTAATCAAGAATTGATGAAACTAGAAAACTGCTTTTATTAAGCGCATGAAACAAAATTCTAGGTATACGATATGTATGTTGACACAGTGAACGCATTTCATCTCGACTTCGTGGTATTAAGGAATACATAGATCCCTTTATTTTCATGAAAAAGGCAAATGTTTTAAAGACTTAACAAGAAACTAAATCCACGGGCTCAGCTTACCTTTTAGCACGGATATCGTTTAGCTTTTGATATGTGCTCAAATTTGAACAAAAAACATTAATTTTGGGGCCATTCCAATGTACAATACAATTTAGATCACTACCCGAGTCCGTTCTTTATTTCTTTTTCTTGGAACTCATAACAAAATAAACTATAAAAAATATTATTATTTTCTTATATTTTTTAATATCCTGTGATTTGTTAAATTGTGGTCACATGATTTTGTATATTTCTTAGAGTTGTCAATAAATTGAAGAATTGACTTTACGTATTGACCTCTGTTAAAAATAGATAAGTAATTACATAATAAGGGATAAAACACGAATTGACTTTATGAATTGACCTCGCACTAATAATAGATCTTTACAGATTTTTTTTAAAATAAAACTGTAAAATTTCATAAATATGATTAATTTGTCTATTTCTTATATATAAAACAGACATATTCTTTGTTACATTACTACAAAAGTAAATACAGATGCAAATAATAACCAACAACAAATCAACAAACATCATATAAAATTTTGATTTAATAATGTATATCCCTATAAAAATCTGAAAAATCTGGAAAATAATAAAACTATTATAGCCTATTAAATTCGGTCAATGGAGAAATTTATTGACACAACGGCAGTAGAATACCGAAGGAACAAAGGGGTGAAATTCACAAAAATCGAAGTCCAAAGACATGGCAAAAACGAGAACACAGAAAACAATGACGTTAGACACAAAAACAATGACGCCAGACAGACACAAAGCACAGAACCAGAAACCACAACATTCAGAACAAAGGTATGAGAAAGGTATATTGACACTCGGTCAATATACCTTTCTCATGTCAATAAATTTCTGCATTGACCTCATTAATAGGCTATAATTGTATAGTATAAAGAACAATGTTATAAAATAGTATAAAATGGATTGTAATTGACCGTGGAGCTTTTGGTCGCCATGGAAACCAAGCCAGAAAACCGAAATTTTACAAAAAAAGTATTAATTTCACGATTTTAGCAAATACGTATTAACTAGATTATAAGGGAAACCTCTGCCCATTTTTTTTTTGAAGGGGCAAAAATGTTTTATTTCAGCCATATGTATAACTTACATTACAAGGGGAACCCCTGTCCAAATTGTTTTCAATGGTAGTCTGATAGTCTGATAAGGATTTTAAGTTTTTGTGTGGCGGGGGACATGTGGCTACGCGTAGCAATCTTGTTAAAAGGGATTTAGACAGTAGTTCATGCTTAGATACATCTACAACGTACATGTAAGAAATAGATTAGACACTTTTAAGTATTAATTTGTGTTTATGTCAGTATATCTATTTACAGATTACAGAAAGAGGAAATTCTTTTTGAGTTGAAATAGTAGTAAACGCGGAGTTGGAAAAGAAACCAAAATGATCCGCATGTTGTTGACAGACATTTTTGTAATGGAATACCAGGAAATCAAGCTGTTGAACATGCATCGTTTTACAACAATGTACAAACTACTATCTGCATCACATACTTGGAGTGACCATCTTGTAGTAACTAAAAGTCAACATCTTTGGTTTGAAAATTTTATCACTAAGGGTTTTATCGTGCTCGCTACCTACAAGTGCTTAATACTGAAACTGTGAGTGAAGTGCAAAAATTGACTGCAGGACTGGAAACCAAATAAAAACAACAGGAATTTTTAAGCAGTCTATCCCAAAAATGGTAGAAATGATTGTCTGCATTGACCAAAGTAAACTCTTCAGAACTCATTATAAATGGTGACCCAAATATCGTAAATAACCTCAAACTACGATACTAGATATCCTCTTAAAAAATCCCAAATTCCGTGAACCAAAGCACAACTGGGTGTACAACTTAAAGATGTTGATGGATGCAGGTCCATAAAGTCATTTATTGTGAATCGCATCCGGCGCTTGAAAACAACAATGAAACCCAAAAATCCCGGTATATTTGAAGATCCCCCAGTTGTAAAATCTCTTGTCAACCTCCATAAAAATTGCGTCGTTGTCCCTAAAGGTATTTTCTTCGGGTATTTATTATTATTAATTAAATTGTTACATGTAATAATACTGTTTGATTTACATGATGTGTATATTGTTCGTTCATTAAATAGTTTTATAATATCATTTTAAATAATGTTATTCAGTAACTTACCATGTGGAGTAATAATCCAGATTCAATATAGTTTAAACTCAATTAATACCATGTGTATACGAAGGTGTACTTGATTATTTCATTAACTAGCATTTATTAACTAGCGCCCTCGATGAATATCAAACTTCATGGGTAATAAATCCTTGCATTTGCCTCAATATAATTAGTGCTTTCTTTATCTTATATAATACCTATGTCGGCATAACGTGGGTACATAGGATACTGTGGAAAAAACGATTGTGGAATACACTGAAGAACAATCAAAATATTAATTATCCCTCTCTTTTTTGAAGAAAATGCGGGAATATTGTTTTGGTTCCGTAAGTTCGTCCGTCGGTCTGTTCGTTGGATGAACCTTGTCAGTGGAACTACTCCATTTTTTGATTTAGTATTTTAATTTTGTGGTATAATTGGTGCATAAATGATGCGTATGCATTTCTGGATTCAGTGTTTTAATTTTATTTTAGAATTCTTGCTTATATGCTGCAGATGCAGAATAAGCTTTCTGTTTTTGTTTTTTTTAAATTGGTCTTGCGTGCAAACAAGAGGCCAAAGATGTTGATTTTGACCTGTGAGGATGTCAGTGGAACTTCTACATTTTTGGATTTAATTTTGCTATAGAAATGTAGCATTTAGTCTGCAGCAATGGGCAAAAACCTTTTGGAGCATGCTGAGTTGAATTCAAAGTCAAATAGTATTGGTACCAAACTTGTATCACAATTGAAGACATTGAAATTCTTAAAATCATAAAAAAAACGAAGTTGCATAAAAAACAGTAAATGTCGTTATGCTGTACACGTGTTTCAAGGAGTAACCTCTCATCAGCAGCATTTACATCAAATAATGAAGAAAAAAATGCCGGTTGCAGCTCTTGCTGCAATACTCAATTAGTTGAATGATGGTGTAGAAAACTGTCACCGAAAAAGGATTTGCTGATGAAACATATGTCATCAAAGCTGTGTGTTTGGACAATACAATACAGGGCCACATTCATTTAACCACAATCAATAATTACGTTTTGAAATTACATTATAAGAGATTATGATGTCCAGAAAACGCCTACAACAAACATTGCTAAGTCGCAAGGACTGACACCAGCTCGCCAGCTACTCACACAGGCCAAGACTTAGTTGTGTTCAATGATGGAAATATTAAAATTATTGAAGGCAAAATGACGCCAGGGGATAACTCACTTGTATTGTAGGAAAAGTAATATTGGTATCTTTGGTTCATTTAATGCAAATTTATGGCATGAAAAGGTAATGCAGACTCCGTACAAGTATATGTTTGTCAAGGGTCCGTGTAACACTTTAGTTTAGGGTATTTACTTGTCTGTAAACATTGATCAGAATTAAATATGAAGATGCGACTATATTTTTGCCATACATACTTTCAACTTTACATGTATGTGACAGCAAGACTTACTTTATTAGGAAGCCTTCAACCAATCATTTCTATTTCCGTTGAATATGTTTTATTTATTAAAACAAATTCCTTACAGATTAAATGCAATGGACAAAAAATAAAAAAATGCAATATCCCCAAATATTTAAGATCTCTTCACTTTATCGTCTCGTGATAAGATCAACAAAAAACCCATTGCAAGATCAATTTTATAATTGGATAGTCTGTTCTAGCAGCCTTTCTGAATACTGGGGCTACAATGTCAGGCATTTAAATAAAACTTGAATGATTATTTTGAATTTTACTGACATTGATTTAGATAAAAACATTATACGAGCAATATTGTTAGAATTGTATTCTGTAAATCATGTTAGCCGGATTGAAGGATCTAAATTTAGACAAACTTTGAGACGTGTTCGTAATGAAATTACGAGAGAAATTCGAAAATTTTAGAATTTGAAGAGAAGATTACTTACTGTCCGGAATGACATGACTAATATGCAGTAACATTGCATGTTTAACAGATATATTATTGTACTTATAAAGAAAGCAAAAACATTCAAAACTAGAGGCTCAGAGACTGAGCCTGTATCGCTCTCCTGACAAAATGCTTCTATGCCATGCATGACCAAAAATATCTTTTTATTACCAATGGGGTCTAATATTTAGCCATGTTCTCCATTAGCACCCGTGTTTTTTGTCTGATCCTATTAAAATGAGCAATTTTTGCAAAGGACCTTATATACATTTAGTTTAATTTGCTTGAATAGTTTCAGAGGAGATGATGAAAAGGATGGTTTTCTCATACCGGGCTCCAATGATAAAACTTTGTTATGCTTTTTGCCGGATCGAAATGAAATGTGCAATTTTTGTAAAGTACCTCCTGTACACAATTCCCCTAAAGTTTGGTTCAATTTTTTTTATGTGGTTCCGTCCGGAGGGGAAGATAAATACGTGATTTTTCCATATAGGGTTCAGTGTTAAACTATGTTCCGTGCTGGCTGCCATGTTTTTATCAGATTTTAACCAAATAGGCAGTCTTTGTTAAGGACTTTTCAAACATCATTCCTGTAAATTTGATTGAATTTGCTACAATGGTTTCAGAGGAAAAGATGAAAATGTTCAGTTTTCTCATAGGGTCTAATGTTAAACTATGTTCCGGGCTGGCAACCATGTTTTTTATCGGACCGGAACGAAATTACCAATCTTTGTAAAGGACCTTTAGTACATCAGTCCTTTAAAGTTTCGTTGAATTTGCTTCAGTGGTTTCAGAGGAGAAGATGAAAACGTAATTTTACCATAGGGTCCAATGTTAAACTATGTTCCGTGCTGGCGGCCATGTTTTCATCGGATCGGTACACAATGGGCAATCTTTGTTTAGGACCTTTAGTACATCATTCCTGTACAGTTTGGTTGAATTTGCTTCAGTGGTTTCAGAGGAGAAGATGAAAATGTGATTTTCCCATAGGGTCCAATGTAAAACTATGTTCCGTGTTGGCGGTCATGTTTTATATCTGATCGGCACACAATGAGCAATCTTTGTTCAGGACCTTTAGTACATCATTCCTGTAAAGTTTGGTTGAATTATCTTGAGTAGTTTCAAAGGAGAAGATGAAAATATGATTTTTCCCTTAGGGTCCAATGTTAAACCTAAGTTCCACGCTGGCGGCCGTGTTTTTTATCGGGTCGGTACACAATAAGCAATCTTTGTTAAGGACCTTTAGTACATCAGAATTTGCTTCGGTGATTTCAGAGAAGATAAACATGTTATTTTTTCCATAGGATCAAATGTAAAACCTAAGTTCCGTGCTGGCGGCCATGTTTTTTATTGAATCCGATTTAAATGAGCAATCTTTGTGAAGGACCTTTAGTACATCATTCCTGTAAAATTTGGTTGATTTGCTTCGAAGATTTCAGAGGAGAAGATGAAAATGTGATTTTCCCATAGGCTTTTAGGTTCCAATGTTAAACTATGTTCCGCTCTGGTGGCCATGTTTTTATCGGATCAGGACAAAATTACCAATCTTTGTTAGGACCTTTAGCACATCATTCCTGTAAAGTTTGGTTGAAGTTGCTTCAGTGGTTTCAGAGTAGAAGATAAAAATGCAATTTTTCCCATAGGGTCCAATGTTAAACCTAAGTTCCGCGCTGGCAGCCATGTTTTTTATTGGATCAGAACGAAATGAGCAATCTTTGTAAAGGACCTTCCTTACATCATTGCTGTAATGTTTGGTTGAATTTGCTTCAGTTGTTGTAGTGGAGGACATGAAAATGCAATTTTCCCATTGAGTCCCATGTTAAACCATCTTCCGTGTTGGCGGTCATGTTTTTGTCGGATTGGACCGAAATGAGCAATCTTTGTGAAGGACCGTAAGTACATCATTCCTGTAAAGTTTGTTTGAATTTACTACAGTTGTTTCGGAGCAAAAGATGAAAATGTGATTTTTCCCATAGGGTCCAATGTTAAACCTAGGTTCCGCGCTGGCGGCAATGTTTTTTATCGGATCGGAACAAAATGGGCAATCTTTGTAAAAGACCTTTAGTACAACATTCCTGTAAAGTTTGGTTGAATTTGCTACAGTTGTTCTGAAGCAAAAGATGAAAATGTGATTTTTCCCTTATAGTCCAATGTTAAACCTAAGTTCCGCGCTGGCGGCCATGTTTTTTTTCGGATCGGAACGAAATGAGCAATATTTGTAAAGGACCTTTAGTACAACATTCCTCTAAAATTTGGTTGAACTTGCTTCGGTGGTTTCAGAGGAGATGATTATGTGAAAAGGTAACGGACGACGGACGCCAAGTGATGGCAATAGCTCACACTGACCCTTCGGGTCAGGTGAGCTAACTAGGACAAAGGGGGGAACGAGACAAAAAATTGCTCACAAGTTTAAACAACTTGCAGAAGTTCTCGAATTGGCTTTTGGAAACAGGTAAAAATCACCCCTGATTAAGGTAGATTGGTGTCCCATTTTCTTCCATAGATTTTCTTTTTTTTTCTCAGGAAAGTTTCCATTTTATATTGGCATTGCAATAAAAAAATTTAAAGGGGTCACCTTGCATGTTTTTCATTAAAACAAATTCCTTACAGATTAAATGCAATGGACAAAAATAGAAAAATGCAATATCCCCAAATATTTAAGATCTCTTCACTTTATCGTCTCGTGATAAGATCAACAAAAAAACCATTGCAAGATCAATTTTATAATTGGATAGTCTGTTCTAGCAGCCTTTCTGAATACTGGGGCTACAATGTCAGGCATTTAAATAAAGACGTACATGTACGAGTGTTTAAATATATATACAAAAAAAGAAAAGGTCGAAATAGGCTTTTTAACACAAACCATTAAGCTACAAAATCGAATAAAAGAAGTGTCATTACACATATGCAGAAGCTCCATACCAAATATTAAGTGGCCGTTATATATAAGTGAAGAGAAAAATGCGAATATTTAGAATAATCAGAATATTTAATCCTTTTTTAAGCGTGAAATAAAAATGGTGTATCTCCATGCATTTTTCTATAGAGGGACCACCCAAGAACTAGTGTGGCCAAGATGCAAGTTGCACCAGTAAATATGGAAGAAAGTATAGCAGTATATATTTTTTTCCTTTTTTTGGGGGGGGGGGTGAATCATAATGCAACTGTATGAAATAAAGGCTGGTCTAGATTTTATTCATAAAAAGCAAAATAAATGCACAAAACTTTGCATACTCTTGGTCAGCAATCCTTTGATTTTCTTGAAGTGCTTTATTAAATGTTTGTTTTGGTAAAAGGTAACAGTCACTTTAAGACCCTATTGATTTGTCACAACATCAGTGTTGTTAATTGCCCTAATATACAATTTTACCTGTACACATTTGAGGTACTTGTGGCTTAATTTAGTCATTAAATGACTATATTTATGCATGTCTTTTGGTGTGTTGTGAAGTTGACAACTACATAACTTTTGATGTTTAGATATGTTTTTCAAAAGTCTCATGTGAGATAATTATAAAGTTCCTTTTTTTGACAGGTTATCATTCCACAAATCCTATATTAATTGAAAAAAAAGGTTGAAAAATATGAAGATAATTTTATAAAGCATTATTAGTACGTATCGTTTACTCCTTTTATTATACACAAGTACCAGTATAATCACCGATAACCAATTTATACTTGATTGACAGAGTTGCACTTCCTAATAAAGTCGGCACTGTTTATTGTGGCTAAATGACGTTAGTGTTTAAACTTTGTCTCCATTCGACAATTTGTAACATTCATGTTAATTTTTTGTTTTAAATCTCTTCATAAGTAGAATCTAAATTAATGCAATCTGCATGGGATGGGTCTAATTTTTTGTCTGCGTTTTTTTTTTTTGTTGTTTTATTTGAAGATCAGTACTGTAAAATCTTAAAATCTTCGTCGGTGATGTATGTGCTACCGATTTTACCTTGTGATTGTTTCAAAACTATACAGTAGCGTTTTGGAAAAAGCTTTTCAAAATTTCACCATGGTATTGTTTGAGGGTTAGAGAAGTACCATGTACCATGGATTTCATTGGTTTTCTTGTTAAAGGATTAGAAAATGACATAAGCCAATCCGCTACCAAACAGACCTTTCAGAACATTATATTCTTCACTGATAGTGTGACGGGTGTCCTAGCGGGGCAGCACATGCTTACCCTTCCGGAGCACCTGATGTCACTCCTGGTTTTCATTAGAGTTCACTCTATGAGTGCCTTAGTTTTTGATGTCGTTGTCGTATGAAATTTTAAAGTCTATGAAAACTGCAAGTTCCGGTTTTTGCTGTGTTAACTTCCGGCATGAGAATGGCAAGTTCCGGAATTGCAAAATGTGCGGGAAATCTCTGTTTATTCAAACTGAGATGTGACATCTCACATTATTTTGCGAAACATTACATTTTCTTACTCACCATAAGCACTGTTGGTCTTAATTTTCTTTCAGATTAAATTATGTATGTAAATGGTTGCACTCGAGCGAAACTGAAAGTACATCACAGTTGTCAGTCGTAATTTCACCATTAAAGTAAAAAAAAGCACTAAAGTCGTTTATAGCCTTATAGAACTTTTGTATTTCTATAGATACTGAAACTTGTAGTTATTTGATTATATTAGTCCCATGTAGATTCAGCGTGAAGCGTGATTATTAATTTTGAGGGATATGAATTGTAGGATTTAAATTTGAATTCAAAGCGAAAAAAACTAAAAAAGAAATGATTGTATTGCATAAAGAAATATATTCAAGGTTCCTTCCAATTAAAGGGCACTAGCCTGATGACCGTTTGGTCACCAAAAACAGGCAGAAAAATAATGGCCAAAATAATTTGGTTATTATAACTTACAAATCAATTGGTGTTGGAAATATGTCAAAATGGCTCAAACCTATTGGGTTTGTTAAAAGTTGCAAGCAATGAAAAATAATGACCCTCAATGATTATATGGGTTGATTTACTTGAGGCTTGCGAATTTCATAGCTATGGTAAAATTTCACCTTGTTCTTACAGAGTTGCAATTAAAAATTTGATATGATCATTTATGGTTATCTGTGGTCAGTTTGGGAAGTTAAATATAATTCTAACCTTATGCTTGCAGATTTCATGACTGTGAAAATAGTTGCGATTAATAATTATGATCTGTTTTATGTGGTCATTTTGGGACATATGCTTGTAGATTTTATGGCTGTGACAATAGTTGCGATTAGTAAATATGATCATTTATGGCTATCTGTGGTCAGGTTGGGTCTTAAAATCTCATTCTGACCCTATGCTTGAAGATTTCAGGGCTGTGAAAATATTTCGAATAATTATAATAATTTATGGCTATATGTGGTTATCTTAGGACATAAAATATCATTCTGACCTTATTGTTGTAGACTTCATGGCTGTGAAAACAGTTGCGATTAATAATTATGATCATTAATGGCTGTATGAGGTCATTTTGGGACATTAAATATCATTCTGACCTTTTGCTTGCAGATTTCATGGCTGTGAAAATAGTTGCAATTTATTTTTATGATCATTTATGCCTATATGTGGTCATTTTGGGATAATAAATATCATTCTGACCTTATGCTTGCAGATTTCATGGCTGTGAAAATAGCTGACATTAATAATTATTATCAATTATTGCTATCTGTATTCAGGTTGGGTCATTATATATCATTCTGACCCTATGCTTGCAGATTTCATGGCAGTGAAAATAGTTGCGATTAGTATTAATGATCATGTATGGCTATCTGTGGTCAGGTTGGGTCATAAAATTGTCATTTTGACCTTAATACCTTAATTTTACAGATTTATTTTGACCATTTAAGTTCTCTGTTGGTTGGTTGACAATAATGTCCTTAGCTATTCCTAAAAACAGTAACAACCATAGAAGTTACAGGATTTCAAGGAAATATAAAAATGTCAAATTCATTTAATATTGATTTGAATTATTTTAATTACAGAAATAATCATTATTTTACCCGCACATAAAAACTACAAACAATTTGATGAGCTTAACTGATTTTTTTCCACAAAGGGTAGGCCCCCAAGTAGAACTGCATAAATGTTGCCCTGTTGATGTGTTTCTCCCTACTGGTTGTTTACAAGTGCATACATTTTGCACCTATATAAAAAAAGATAAAGTTGTGTCTCAATATTGAAAATCAATTAACTGCAAAACTTAATTGATACCCAGTATCCCCGTCAACCTCTGATTTGAGTATCTCGTCAACTTATAATTATATTGGCTTGTCATTTTAATAATTTTAACAACTGAATAAATCATTTGGTTCCTATAATCATATACCAACGTTAAATTCTATATAAAAATAATATTTTTAAATATTTCCTTCATACGGCGCATACTTTAAAATCTCATACACATGTCAACCCCCGTATGAAATCTGCAAGTATGTAACAAAAACCGGAAACTGAACTTGCAATTTTCATAGACTTTAAAATCTCATACGACATCGTCTTTTCATTTCCGTGCATAGTACCTGTCTCGCGTCCTTGTTTTGTCTTTGTTTTTCTCTGTTGTGGTTTTTACCATGTCTTTGGATTTCGATTTTTGTGGTCTTCGCTTCCCTTGTTCCTTCGGTATAGGCTTGTTCGCGAATCCAGTCAGTGACGTCACAAAATTAATTTTTTGGTTGGCAAAATTGTATTTCAGGAATAAATTGCATTGTATAGCAATGGGGCAGAATTTTATTTTTTAAATAACTTTTTACATACTAGTCCGATTTTGGATCTGTAAAATGCGTAATAAACCTCGAAATTTTCATATTTTTTCTACCGATTTACTTTTTCTAAATTTCCTTTGAATAATTTGAAATGTGTATTTCAAATATTTGGAAATTGTCAAAAATTTTTATACTTTACAAGTGCATCAATTATATCAAATAAAAATAATCAAATATAGAAAATTTTTATATCCTGTTAAAATGTAAAATTTATTCAATTCAGATCAAAAGAAATTATCAAATTAACTTTAAAAACAAAACCATACAAGTTAATTGAAAATGACATTTTTATGACCCTAATTAATGATTACGATTTTTTGCCAGCCAAAAGGCTCTTACACGTAAAAATATCAAGGTTGTGACGTCACGGCGAATAAGCCTATTTGTACTGAGCCGGACTCAGCGAGCTTAACCTAGTTCGTTGGCCCAATTCAAAATAAAAACCCAGTGTGGATCAACTATTTTAATTAGCCGGTGAACAATTGCGGTAAAAACCTGAAAAATACAATAATTAACAATCATAAGTTATGTGTCCAAAATAATGAGAATTTAAAGTCCTCTTAAGCTACCATAGTTATAAGTAAAATATCAACATATTTATATACACAATAATTTGCATAAATAAACACAAATATGACGTGTGTCTGTGTAATATCAACATCGAGTTCCGGTATAGTCACGGAAGAATACAGTTGAATTGCTGTAATACACGGACTATGTGTTCCATAATTATATCTGGCTGTATTTAAATGTCACTAATTGCTTGCCGTACATGCTATATTTATACGAATTATGCAACTGAATATCGGTTGTTTATCTTCCTCTTGTAGACGGAAATAATACATAAAAACTTTAAATACTTTGTTGAAAGTTGTAAATATAATCATAATCAATAGTTGTATGTTTCTGTATGAGATGAACATTCCGTAAAAATCGATATTTATAGCAAATTATGTAATTAACGTCTAGAGCTGATATTCACAATAAACTGTTGTGTAGTAACGTTAAACGGATTAATCTTCATCCAAATATAATGAAAGTAAAATTATAAAACTTACACTATTGTTGAACTAGGTTCTAAGTTCCAAACTAATATCTGGACAAAACGTTTGCCTGTCGTATGATCTGATGATACGTGAGAAAGGTGGAATAGGGAAAAGCAAAGATGTGTCATTCGGTCCCGGGCATACGATGTATACGGAATACTTCCCATAATAAATATAAAGATAAATTTAGATGTAACAATACACTAATTGTGACAATACACTCCCCGTCTGATATCTACTTGATATCACTATTCTTTTAAACAAACAACAGAAATTTATCATACATTCATAATATTCACTGAATATAATTATTCACACTTTATATACAATCTTCCACCAGAAGAATTATCTCGGTGATCGTTAACTGATCTTGAATTTACAAATGAACCATAATACGGTAAAATAGAATATAGCGCTATCCAGGTAGAGATCTGCTGGAGTCTTCCCCTTCCTACGAAGGAATTATTTGTAGTTATGCATATTCTTGTAACGGGAATATCCGGAGAAGTATCTGGAAAAGTTTGTCCTTTTTCATCCAAAAGCATTAACAAAAAAGACTATTTTGGTAAGAGAATTACGTGCAACAGCGGTAGAAATACACTTATCAGTTGTACACATGACAGCATACAATGCATTTGAGTGTACAATCAACGACAAAACAAATACGTCAGTATGTAAGTAAGTAAGTAAGTACATTTTATTGAAATTAAAGTCCAACATTGAACTATCATCAATAACAAAACAAAAACAAGACATCAAAATTAACGCATTAATTGTTTTATGGTGCTATCACAGCGTACGTATGTACGTACGTACACGTACCTGTACCCTTTGATCTGCGCTTTTGCTGAATTATTCTTCACATCAAGGTTGATGTAGTTAAGATTATTCTTAAAATCAACAGCAAAGATAGCAATTTTGGATTGCGAGAGCAGTATAAACCTTCAATATTTGATCTTTCTACCCAAGTCAAGTTTGACCTCTGTTATAATTGACACTTACCAAGTCTTGTTTTGAATATCCCGCTGGTATAGAAATCTGTAATGAGCTAATACGTCTGTTCACTGAGAATAATACACCAGAAAGAGGCTGGGGCAACGTGGTTCCAGAGGCACGTGATGCTGTTGTGGTCAGGTAAGATTCTCCCAAGGTGGAACACCGCCATGGTTCACTGGGTACTACACTCCCCCTGTTTTGTTATTTAGCCCCCTGCTAGGTGGAGGTCCATTTGGGGTGGGGGACCTCCTACCTATGGGCATGGGCAGGTCTTTTTTTAAAAAAGGGGGCCTTGTTGAGATGTTTGAATACCCATACATGATACCTTCTGATCCACGGACTCCCAACCGTCTCCCTGATCTGTCTCTTCACTGGGGGCAGGGTTCTCACCAGTCAAGGCCAACTGATTCCCCTTTTACTCGTCAACACCGGGAATGTAGGGGGGCCTTCTTGGCTTGCACGACTTGCCAGACAAAAAGGGCAAGTAGCTCATGCAACCTAGCCGGCCTTCATTTTCTCTGATTAACTTTCAGAACGGGCAACTCCAGAATCCTGTGACATCTTAACCAATAAAAGGCTATGCAACTTCAAAACAAAGGACCAACGGGTCAATACAACTTTAACAAATGACCACAGGATCAATGCAACTTCCAAACAAATGACCAACGGGTCAAACAAACTTCAAAACAATTGACCAACGGGTCCGCTATTTACACTACCTTCTATGTACACTCTCCAGAAATCCTNACCACAAAAGTTTCCTGGGCAACGACAGCAGTCATGGTTGGACTTGGGATGACTGCCCCCCAGGACATTGGGACTACTTCCCCATGGACTGTCAATTTCCCTTCCTTTAAGTCAAGGTTTATCCCATGTTCCCTCAAAAAATCTAGTCCCAGCAGCATACTCTCTCCAATTGGGGCCACATAGATGTTCATGGTGAAGGACTGTTGGCCTAGCCCCAGTTCAAAGGGCCCGGCCCCCTTCCCTGCTGTGTTCATGATCACTTCCTGTATAATTGGTAGGGAATATTCTAAAGCCTTGTATACCTCTTCGGATATAAGGGTAACCTGTGCTGCTGTATCTACTACAGCGTGAATTACTTCACCTTGCACCCTTACTGGCACCCTATACATGGTACCCCCTGACAACCGACTAATAGTTATGGTCTCTAGACCCTCCTCCTCTTGGCTATCCCCACCCTCCTTTGGGTTGTCTAACTGATCCTCCACTAAGGTTGTCTCCCCGTCTTCGTCTGAAAAACCTAACTCCAATCCTAAAAGGGGGTCTTCTTCACTCTCCCCAGGATTTTCAACTTGCTCAATGGGTTGGGGGTCATCGGGTAAATCCTGGGGTTCTTGTTCCTCAACATCTGTACTTTGGGCCCATACTGGGGAACTTGGCCTTTTCACCTTATCAAATGGTCCCTGCCTTACCCAGGCTGGGCTAAATGACTTGGTGACGGCCTGGTCTCCATAGGTCTTCCCCAGTTCCCCTCTACTAGGTTCTTCCTGACTGAGACCTTTCTCCTTACATAGGGTCGGGCTCAGGCCTATTGAGCTGACCCCTTGGAGTTTAAAGGACTCTTATGCTGTTCAAAGGTCACTCTACGTTTGGGGGACCCGGATCTTTCCAACTTTGGGCATTCCCTTTTGAAATGTCCCATGTCCCCACAAAAGAAACATCCCTTACTTGCAGATGAGGGGCTTCGGGACTGGGGACGATTCATGTTTGGGGTTCCCATTAATTTGCGCATTTCTGCTTTGAGATGCCCCTCTAGTTTTGGAATTTGGCTATGGAGGCTTTCTACCTGGCGAGAAAGACCCTCCATTTTGTCCTGCCATTTTTCCACCTTACTCTCCAACTTCTCTATCCTTCCCCAGTACCCTTCGTCCTTCCCACCCTTTTGGGGGAACGACTTGGAAGCAGTACAGACAGCATAGGGTTCCTCATGGGAATGCCTTGTGTCTGGGCTGACGCACTTCACTTCCCGTCTACTGACCCGGTCGTATATAGCTTGGTGGTTATGCTGGTGCCACCTGATTTTGTCCACCGCTTCTTCAATATTGGCGGGCCTTATATTGGACGCGTAACTGCCCGCCTATTTATCAGCACAGTCTCATGACTGCCTGCTGATACATATGATCCTCCGGAAGATTGCGGAAGGCTTTGGTGACCAGGGATAACACCCGGTCAGCCCAGTTTTCCAAGGATTCCTCGGGTGTTTGTTTGGCATTCTGGAATTGGACCTGTGCGGTCTCGGGAAGTTCTTTAAACCCGAACCTCTTCTCAAGCTTGCGCAGTAGGTCCTCGTATGCCATGTGCCCCAGTGCTTTCCGCTGCCACCTTACCACTACCTCCTCCCATCCTGCCCCTCCCACCGGTCTGTCCCTCCTCCGAGGTCCCGGCAGGGTCACGCCCGAACCTCTTCATGGGAGGGCTCTCCCCAGCGCTAGATGGACTGTCTGGGTCATCCGCAGGCCGACCCACCTGAAGGAACATCCCCCACTGTGCTGGGTCCATGAGGGACATTAGGACCACCTGGCACCTCCAGTGCAACAGTGTGGCGGGGTGTCGCCCCAGGACCAAAGCTTGGCCCTGAGGTACATCCCAACCTGCCAGGCGGCTAACCTCCCTCATTAACTCATCAAACCGGAGGATGTCATCCAGCTGGTCGACCTGGACTGCCACCAAGTCCATCACCAGTTGGGGAGCATCGGGACCCACCCCTCCCAACCAACTGAATTTGCAGTTCCAGGGTGGACCTGGCCCTCTGGAGCCCATTCTCCAAGTCCCGCATGACTGGGGGGAGGTGAGCCTCTTCGGCATGCTGACGCACCCCGATGACCCGCTCTCCACACCCTGGCATTGGGCAACTCATCCTCACAGGCTCCACCCTGCTGCGCATCAGTGGCATAGGAGCCCCCCCTACCCCTGATACTAGACACCGGGGTGGTGTGGGGTGCAAGGCGACACCACATGCCCCTCCCCTCCCCAGGTGGGCGATCTCCAGAGGGACCAGCAGGGCCGCGGGCCATTTCTGGCCCACTAGTCCCCACCGGTCTCTCCTTCATGGACCTGGACCCCTGGTCTCCAGGGGGGCTGCGGGCCATTGCTGGCCCACTAGACCCCACCCTCCTCTCCTTCCTCGACCCTGGTCTCCAGAGCGGCTAGGCGGACCGCGGGCCATTGCTGGCCCACTAGACCCACCCTTCCTCTTCTTCATCGACCCCTTACCCTTGTCTCCGGGTCGACCAGCAGGGCTGCGGGCCATTGCTGACCCACTAGGCCCCGCCGGCTTCCCCATTACTGACGGCTCCCCGGTGTGGGTCTCCTGAGAGCGGGAGCTGGCCCCCCCCCCTCTCCACCTCCGCTTGGGCCCTCTCCCGCTTCTCCAGCCTCCTCCTAGCCTTCCTCTTCTTTTCCTTCTGTCTTCTCCTCTCGAACTCCTCCTCCTCCGCCGTCCTGCCCCGCCTCCTCTCCCTGCTATCCTTCTTCGGCTCCTCCATCCTCTCCTCCTTCCTGCCTGCAACCTCCTTCTCCTTCAGCTCCTCCATCCTCTCCTCCTTCCTGCCAGCAACCTCCATCATCGCCTCTGACCCTGACTCCTGGGGCTCACTTTCCATCGATTCGATCTCCTCCTCCCCC